>JABFOV010006683.1:0-10351 GCA_022817685.1 Aradophagus sp. ZL-2020
CGGCGCGCCACACGAGCCGACACATAGAGAACGAGGACACCGAGAAGAGAGGCTGAAAGGAAACAGGTAGGAAAGTTGGTAACAAGTTCTCATTGGAAGGAAAAAAGAATAAAAAGTGTGAACAAAAAACACACCATATCAGGACATTCACACAAAAAGCCAAGCGTCGGCGTATTGAGGCAAATTTATTTGTTGGAAAAGTCCCCCCCCCCCCCCCCCCCATGCACATCTTGCACCGGATGCCAAATGCGCGGAGTAGCATTCAAAGGAAATCGTCGGAGAAAAGGAGCTCCTCGAAAGGACGGCATTCTCGATGTCTCGTTACCGTGCTAACAGGGTGGTATCGGTGTCGCACAAAGGAAGTCGGAATATCCGCCAACTGTCGCGCTACGCGAAGAAGCGCACGTGAAACAAAAGTGGCCGAGTTGGCGGTACAAAAGCCGTACGATAATAGTGCGAGGCGCATAATCCATCGTTGTCGCAAGACCCCCTCGCCTCCAAGCCGTGACACCCCCCGCCTCACCACCCGAGATAATGCTCACGTGCTAGTTTCCTCGGTCGATTGTTGCTCCCTTAGTTTCCACTCGACTGACCCTTAAGGACGACCCAAGAGGAGTAGACAGAGAGGGTCGTCGAGGCGCAATCTTACAAGGGGTGAATATGTTACAATTATCGTTAAATCGAAAGCCCCGGGAGATCGGGGGAGCGATGGTGCTAGATGTCGCGGGAAAAGGACACTCCTTGGGAATGCTGGGCGCAGAATGACGGCGTCCCCCGGGGGTGGCCCGACCCCGGCTCCCGAAGATTGCTTTGAATGTGGCCAAGTTTTTGCGGCCGCTGTTGACAAAGGTGGAGCGAACAGTGGCAGGACCTCCGCGCTCGCCGCAACCCAGCCGGGACCTTTCGTTCCGGATTTCGCTCCGGCTTCTTTTCGAGGGTCGGCCGTTCGCTTTAGGCAGCGATAATCCTCGATCGCGATTCAATTTCCCCCGAGGGTTTGGCCGAAGCTACCCGCACAACACGAGAACCGTCTAATCTTCATTGAAATCTGCTAATCAGCGTGATGCCACGCACAATTCCCTTTTCCTTTTTGCCCGAGCTTCCGTGTAATCCGACACTCCGCGCGTTTCCTTTCTTCGGCTCGGTAATTCGATGATTCCGAAACACCGAACGAACGGCCTCGGCTCGTTTGGATTAACAAAGAAGAGGATTCCCGTTGATGGAAATCTCCGTTGAAAATTGAATCGCCGTTCCGCGCACTTTCGATCCCTGTAATTTTTTAGTCGCTTTTCACGTGCAATTGTTAATTGGTCTGTTTTTCGTCCTTTTGATTACAGGGAGGTCTTGGTATGACTTTGATGAGAATCGGTCGTTTAGGGCACTGAGAAATAATTGGTAATAATTTAATGGACTGATAGTTTATGGTAATAGTTATACAAGTTTTCATAATTAAATTAATTAGTTTCTAAAAACAGGTCAAATAAACAAACATAATTGAGAAACTAGAAATTATACTCCTGACTTCCGATTGTAAATACAACGATTGTCTTGAACGTACGACCAGACGAGATTACGATTTGTTTGAACTAAATTTGATGATTCTTTCGTACAGCGCCCTTTTATTCCTCCCCCCCCCCCTCCGCCCACCCTCTCCCCGATATTTATCTCGTCGATACGACCGGAGAAACAACAGATCGAGATTGAAAAGGTTGGAAACGAGAGAGGAGAATGCACCATTAAAGCAAAAGGAGAAAAAACAGTTTAGATAGCGATGGAAAAAAAAATTATCCATCGAGTGGCGTGCTATCGGCTCTATATATCTCGACAACCGAACGAGGCGTTTTTAAGAGCGTGGTTCCACCTTATCTGCGAACAAGTTTCAGCTAATATACGCATCCGATCCCGGACAACTTGCCAACGTGGAATTTTAATAATTCTCTTTACACTAACGGAGAAACTGCGTTAATCAAATCGCAACGTTTCATCGCGTTTAAAATTTAAAATATTACGATAAATTTTTACACTGTTAACGTGCAATCGATTCATCAATTTCGATTAATTTTGAACCGAGAAAAAAGTAAACGGTAAAATGAAACATTACTTATGATTGTTTTTATAAGAATGTACATGTATTTATATCTACGTAACTTTCGTTGTTTTTTCTTTTTACTTTAAAATGACAATTTATTATCAATATTTCCCAGTAGGAGATGTTCACACATTTACTCTTTTAAAACAACATCAATTTAACACAACATCGATCCTTAATTCGTTTTGATTCGAAGCAAATTAGCGTGTCGGACACTCGCTTATACTATATCACTCATAGTCATTTATACTATACCCGCCCCGATCGACTATAATCAGGTTAATCATTGAAATCGCTATGAAATTGCCCCCGTGACTTTAAATATCATCGCTAACGCAACCGCCGACAGGTGCGGCTACGTTTCGTTTTTGTTATGCTTTTTTCTTCGCTTCTCCGATGGGGTCCCGAATGTTGTGGCTTTGAGTTAAACGCAACGCGAGTTCGACCTTTCATTATTACGCGTTTCCTGGGTTTTGCTTAGTCAATTTAATTGCGTGTCGGCTTGTTTCGTGGCACGCGGCATTATGGACTCGTGTTATTAATTAACCGATACTCGTTATAATGACAAAAACTCAGTTGAGTGCTTTCGGTTGATGCGACAAGACTCACGTCTCTCCGATTTATATATTTTTTTTTTTTTTTTTGCTTTTTGATTTATATTTTTGCTCAGAGGACGTAATATCACCGAGCAAGTTGACTTGGGACACGAGCGAGCCGATAATATACTGCAATACCGACGCCCACGTTAAAAATTCACGGCCGATCGTTCGACAGTTCATTCGATTGGCTGGCCCGCGACAACGCCAAATCACCTGGGACGTACACGCGAAATTGTGTTGTAAATTAACACGCACGTGATTAGACGTGGACGTCGATGATTGATGCAATTGGGCGATTACGATACACGGAAAAAACATTTGATGAAAAAAAAAAAATTATTTACTTTATGATAGTTAAGTTAAACTAAAACGATTCTCAAATGTATGCAACTGTATACAAAGGAGAAGTGCATCTTTATTAGCAATAACATTCCTGTTTTGTTCCCTTATACTTTGGTGAATTATTGGTTTTCATTATGTACCATGTATATCAAACATACATTAAAACAATAAAAAATGTTAAAAACTCACCGTAACTGCATAGTATTCTGGTCAAGACGTTGACACTCAAACGAAGCTGGGACTTCAAAAGTATCTGGAACGTGGGTTGTATTTCTTCGAACAGAAAAAAGATCAAAATATTAATTAACAATAATTATAAATAATGAATAGTAACACAAATAATATTTTATTAACTCTTAAAACGAACAAGAAATTACACACGTAAGTATTATAAGAATTAACATTTACATCAAAAAAGTGCATAACAATATTTCAAAGTATGTTCAACTCGTATATTACGCACGTATCAGACTTTTTGTAAAAAAAAAAGTTACTCGCAATATGACTAGGCGATACGAACATCTGTTAGGAAAGGTACGACGCTAAACGCGTCGCATTTTTCTCACCGCGAACGCGAATACGAAAAGAGCGTGGAACAACTTTCACTCGTGTAACTGTAATTAATTGTACTGGCAATGGATCCGGCGAAAACATATTCGACCTAACGAGCTGTGCGACTCGAGCACATGTTCGAGTTTGATAACAGTGATTAGGTGGGAAATCGAACACTCGTCGCCCGGAGTGTGATGTGCTTATAATGCAGGAGCGAGAAACGTTAGTAGCTCGACATTGAGAGTCCCGCGTGTTATTCGATATCGGCTCTATCGGGTAAACAAATTTGTCGGTAACGCGAAATATCCGATAACTCGATTGGATTTTCGTTTCCTCGGACGTTAAGTACCCACACCTCTGCCCCGTACCGTTATACAAAAGCCAACTGTTTGCATCTGCTCTTCCGGTTCAACTTTGGGCCGCGTCACCTGCCAAAGGTCTCTGCGGCCTGTCGTTTACATTTCTTCAACGTGCTTTTACAATTTTTTTTATTTTTTTCAATTATTATTATTATTATTCATCCTTATAAAGTCCGGTGTCATAGTATCGCAATTGGCCATGTTGGTTGGATGTTATATTATTATTATTATTATTATTATTATTATTATTATTATTATCATTATCATTATTATTATTATTATTACACTTTTGTTCGGTAACGTTTAAGCATGACATCAATAATCGTAATCTTCGTTGCCGCTCGGATTAGTTCAATTTAAAACTACTCGGCGCGAAAAAAAAACTGGGGAAAGAATAGGGCCAAAGAGAGGGACGACGAATCGGATTTGTTATTCGAATGAAACATTTCCTACGGCGCATATTCCTGCGGATGAATCAATGTTATATTTGCTCTCGTGATGAACAAACGTTTACACTGCCAACCGCAGCAATGCAATTATTTGCGGTAAACAAAAACGCTTTATTGGAATAGATGGTAAGGCCGGGGAAAAATTACAAGGCTCGAAAATTGTCGATCGATCGTCAAGATGGCGCCGCGTTTGATCAGATGTTTATTTTGCAATTTGGAAAGTCACGTGTGGTTGGTCGGAGTAAATAAAATATTTCATTGAATTGATTTTGAATGAAAATAAAAAGAAATATAAAGAAAGCAAAGCATTTGTAACAATATTGGAACAGTATGAGTTGTATAAATATACAATACATAAATACATTTATTTTAAATGTGATTCATCTTCTATATTTAAAAAATTGTATTCATTTTCCAAATGTTGTGTAAAATGAATAGCGTACCGCGACTAATCCCTCGCTATTAATAATAATCTCACTATTTTTACCCAATTAATTGACTTAAAACTGAAAAAACCCCTCGAAATAGAATTTATTTCACATTTGGAAATAAACTCATCCATCATACGCGAACAATTATCTTGATATATTCGTTGCTGTTATTTGCTCGGAAAATTGGAGCTTATAATACAATTTTCGAATAATGACCCAGCAACCCTCGGCCGGGCGTTCGACGAATAGAAAATCGGCAGCAACTTCATTAATGTGCACTAATTAAAATGAATTTTTCGCTAATGCGTTACATCACAAAACCGTTCTCCAAAGAATCCCTTTTACTTGTTCATAATTATTGCATTAGTAATTTCCCCACTAGTTATAATTTCGCTAATAAAACATGATTGACTTTATTAATTGGCGAAGCAATATCGAATTATCGGCGCTCTCGTATTGCATTATCCACAATATTATAAACCCGTTCGGGGAAAGATACTTTAAGAACTGAATTATAATTTCAATCAGCGGCGGGAAAATTGATTATTATTTATACAACGAATATTATTATCTAGGTGTAATTTGATTTACCTTTCCAGTTGTTTGCCGTGCTTTGTGTTAAATCGAGTGATCGGACCAGCGGCGTAATTCGATTTCATTTTTAATTCAATCAGTCTTTATAATTACCTGTTTAAAATTTCTCATGAAATAAATTAGATGATAAACGTGACTTAAAAAATGCACCACAAAGTGACCTCACACACTCACAAAGCTTTTCTTCCTATATAAAAAAAAAAACTTTTTTTATCTTCAGCGAAGAGAGATTTTCTTTCATCAAGAAATTCGATCTCGCTCAAATCGTTTTTGTCAAAAATTTTGAACGTCGATTAAATCAACTAATTTTCGTACAACCACGTGATATCCATTTTACCCGAGATTTTCCAGCGAGGAAAAAAAAAAAAAAAAACGCCGCGCGAAGAAAAACGCAAAGTTGCATGGGAAATCGCGCGAGCGCATGAAGCTATCAAAAAAGCCGACGCCAGCTTTATCGGTCGCATCGCATAATATTGAAATGTAAATTGTTGGCGACATCTGAGGTATATCTGGCAAAAGCGAAGCGTATATTTGAATATCTTTATTACGATTCATGCTAAAAGTGCGGCGGCGGCGGCGCATTATCTCGCGGCTTGTACTTTCGCGCTTACGTGTCGCTTATCTCGCGCGACGCCAGCTCATTCGTTTTCGTCACATTCGGCGGCCCGACACGACGACGTCGCCGATCGTTGTCGGGAGCACGAATGACGCGGTGAACGGCCGACGTACACGCAAGATAAAGTGCTCACAGTCGTACATGTGTACACAAGCGTATATATTATTTGTCTACATACGCGAGGACAGATAAATATCGCGAATCAACGCCGAGCTCGCTCGTTTTCTCTCACCCTCACTTTTTAAATACACGCATGTAAATACACACGCACACGTATGCACGCAAATATATAAACTATTGCACTGTACTTCTTTATACACACACATAAACACATACGTAAGTGCATTTGAGTATGCAAATGAATAGTCATGTACACAAGAAGAGGTATTTAAAAAGATACAAATTTGTACGTATCCCTCGTGAAACGAAAATATACTGTTGATATATTAAGAATATATCGCAAACGCAATATAATAACAATGTATTAACAGTATATTAATAGTATTTAAATGGTATATTATTGATATATTAATAGTATATTGTCAATGTAGGGCTAATATATTGTTAATATATAAAAATGAATTTCATTATTTTAAATATAATTTGTTTGTATTATTATGTGATTGTAAAGAACTTTTTAATTTGATCTCTAACTGTAATTTGTATTTTAGCATCAAATATCGGTTTGAAAAAACTGTAATGTTGAGGAATCGAACTCACGACCTAATGAATCACATCATTATATCCTAACCATTAAGCTATCGCAGGCTATGGTCAGAATGTTAATCTTCTAAAAATTGACTATATTCATAATTTTCCTTGTAAAATCATTCGATAAGATATCTCATCGTTTTCAGATGTAGGAAATTGTATCAGACTTATTTTCGTTTATTAATAAACGTTGGAAATTTTAAAAGCATGTTAGTGTATTATCATTATACTGATATTTTGTTAATATTATGACAATATATTGTCACTATATTGAAAATAAACCAGCAATAATTCAACAATATATTAATATTATATTGACAATGTACTGACAATATATTAATAATATGTTGTCAATATATTGCCAGCTATACAAACGTACAGAGATTTAAAAATATATTATTAGTATATTAATAATATAGTATTCATATATTAAAAACATACTATTAATATACTAATAATATACTATTAATAGATTAAAACTATCATGACAATATATTTTTAGTATATGTTTGAAAAATAATATATTATTAATGTATTAACAATATATTTTTCCTTTTGCTAGAGTACATATACAGCTACAAAGACACAAGTTCAAAAATATACATATAAAAACGTACATACCTACGAGCATATAAATCACAAACACACCGACATTCAAAAAGATAGATTAGTATTGTGAAACACAATTATTACACGAACGAAAAGATTTGTAGCCATATAAACAAATACTCATACATACATACTTATGGACGGACACGCACACATACAAGAAAGATGTTACACTCTCCCTTTTTTCTCCCCGAACAAGCGACTTTGCTTTCGCGTTCAATCGCTTCGCATTTACGTTGGAACGAATTAGCATAAGCACGCGCACGATGGCGTGTCGCGCGGTCTTGTGTGCTAATATTCAGGCTCGCTCGCGCTCGATCTTTCAGCGGATAACTCATATTTAACTATGGTATTACCGATGCAGTTGCACCTTCGAGAAAGTTGTGAAAAGCAATCGAGCGGCGTTTGTATTCGTTAGCGCGATTTCACGGCCCGATATTCAACGCTCGCGAGCTAATTTGCCATTTCGGCCGGGGCTTTTGTTCGCCAAAATAGAGAGAGAGAGAGAGAGACAAGGGAAGGAACAAGCGCGGCCGATTGGAGTTGGCGAAAAGGCGATTATTCGATTCGAAGAAATCACCGATGAATATTAAACACCGGTGGAAAAATCGCCGTAGAAATGCATAATTCGATCGACGCTTTATCTGCCCGATAATTGCCCCGGGTTGCTGTTCCGTAAATGTCGTTCTCCGCTTTTTTCCCCGTCCTTCTTTTTCTTCCCTTTCACGAGACAATTGTTCGAATCCACGGCGATCTTAACGGCGAGAAGAAATAATTGCCGGACAAAAGTGCTTTTAATGAATAACATTCGACTTGGGCGGTAATTGCCCTGAAATAAAATTTGCGGGCGAAAAAAGAAGGCCGCGGTTACCGTGGAATGGAGGCTCGCGTGGTTCGCGAAAGAATCGAATGAAAATTAATGGGATCAGAAGGAACGTCCCGACGGCTGACACGTCGGTCGTGGCTTTTTAATGAATTTCGCGTAATTCGATTTGAAAAACCGGATGGTGTTTGTTGAGCCGCGATCGATGCCGCGTGCATTATTTAGCCGAAGGAAGCGTCGCGGCGCGTTGACTTATCGAAGTGCTATTAATTTGTCATAATTACAACCGGCGACGTCTCGCGTCCGGCTGACACGCGAGCGTCACTTTGCGAATAAATATTCATTCGTCGCGGCTCATTCCGCTTGTAAAAACGGCCAATCCGTTTGCCGATTTATTGTCGTAGCTGGTCACGCTTGCGTCGGCGTTAATATAAATGTAATTGCACGAGATTTCGTACGTGGAATAAAGTTTTTGCATTTAATAATTAAGTACTGAAAAATATATTCACTTATTTAATGATGTAGGAAAGAACATTTAGTAAAAAAAACATTCATATATAAATTTGTAAGTAAATTCATTTATAAATTCATATATAACTATACCGATTTGGCAATATAAATAGTATCTTTTGAGGTGACTCCTCATGTCTGGTGTCACGGAGTTAGTGCCTTTTCAAATCGCAATTACAAATGATAATATTGAAACTTTTAAATATAATTCAGTCAATGTTTGACAACGGGAGAATGGTTCGAGCATTGCGAATTTCAATTTCTTAAATAATTGTGAGCTGCGAAAGTGCCAAAACATCCAGCTGAAAAGTTTTGGCAGTTTCGAACAAAAGAAAAAAAATTAATTTTTACAATATAAAAAACGTTCTCCCAGAGTGACACGATTACTGGATTATGTTTGTGTTTAAAAATTGTTAAAATTAACAATATTATTTAAAAACACCCTAGTCTAGAAGTAAAGGCTTGAAGAATCACCTTAACGAAGCTATGTGAGTAGGTGAACAAAACAATCACACCATCATTTTCTACTTGTGTGAGAGATTGAGATAAAAAAAATATTGTCATTAGCGTAACTCTGCGGCATCGAAACGAGCGCAGCCGGCGCGCTAAACGCATCGTCGCGCAGTGTTGTTGCGTGCATAATGCGTGCGCGCGTCGACGGCAAACGTTTCTCACGCGTGATTTGTTAAACGGCGCGCGTTTCGCCTGATTCCGGGAACATTGACGGCGCGATAATAAACGGCGAACGATTGATCCGCATTATTTAAAGCCGCCATTAAAGCCGGCGAATTATTGATTCCGGCGGCCCGGGCGCGTTGGTTTGGGATTCGCAAATAACATAAATTAGCGGCGCGGCGGGAAAATGCGAGCTGATTTCGTTTATTCGGCCGACGGGGCGGGAGTATCGGAAGCGCGCGGCGAATCGGGCGAGTTATTTTCGACGGGCGCGAATAACGAAAATAGCGCCGGTCCGAGCGACACGGCCGCTAATGCAGCTAGTTTGCGTGCCGCTCGTGATGGACGTGTGTCGCAACGGACATTATCGACAGGAGTGGCTTTTCGGGGCGTGCTCGATTGCCGGGGAAGGGCAGAGCGATAACGCCGGCCGATTACCACGCTCGGTGGCGCGCGTCCGCGCTCGTCGATCTTGCTGCGGGCAAATCACTTCGCCACGAGACAACAAAGGACAAGTCAACAAAATTCATAGCGACACGTAATCAAACGTCAAACGACACGTAACTTGTAATAAACATTACCATAATCATACATGGTATAGTAATTTTTTCTATCACAGTGTGACAAATTTTGTCATGATTATAGTATCATTTACAATAGTACATGGGACGTTTTACTATATCATGTACAAATATTATTTCAATGGTGTGGTAATGTTTTATACATTTTGCACATTATTATTGGACTCCAATAACATCGAGAAGAAAAATATTTAAAACGCGGTTGATTTAATATTGACGATTCTATTGAATCGTATTGAACAAATGATCCTAAAATATTGAGTCAACATACACTCAGAAAAATGAAATGTTGCCACAAAATGATTTGCTTTGAGGGAATGCAAAAACCATTTTGAATATTTTCCAAGATTCATTTGCTTTGAGAGAAAACGGTTACCATTTCTGAGTTGATATTCTTGTAGAGAAATGGGC
>JABFOV010006684.1:0-10350 GCA_022817685.1 Aradophagus sp. ZL-2020
CCGCTGCACAACAATCAGAACATTTTACATATTTGCAATATAATCACTTGCCAGCACCTCCCACAGCTGCATGATCTTTTCTATATTGTCTTTCATACCCCACCTTACAATACAATTTTTTGTTTTATGATTTTTTTAAAAAATTTTTAAATATTTTTATTTTTTTTTTTTTTAATTTTTTTATTATTTTAATTTTTTTTTTTTTTTTTTTTTTTTTTTTTTTTAAGATTTTTTTTTTTTTTTTTTTTTTTTTTTTTTTTTTTTTTTTTACTGTTTATTAATATTATTATAATATTTTAATTTATTTCCATGTTAATTATTGTTATACAAATTCACTTAACGCAAACTTCGCAAAGATGAGTTTCTCATTGCATAAGAGTTGTATCGATCGAGTCTTAACAACCATTGCAATGAGACAATTTAATATTTTCATAAGGTCATTATCGTCGTCACAGTATTCTGTCACATGTATGCACATTGTGGGTTGATTGTCTAAGAGTTTAGTCAGTAAACAACTAGTGGTTTTTCAACATGCCACCTCAGGTGCCTCACATTCATCAGGAGACGAGTAATCTTTTGCACAGTTTCTTGTAAGTTTTTATACCATTTTTAATTTACAAGATAATTTTTACTTAATTTAGAATAACTGTAATTTTTGTATTAATATGTATTTTAAAATTACTAAGTTATAAACTAAATAGTAAATATATAATATAATATGTTATTGTGAGGTTCATAAGATAATCTTAAAATAATTCATTGTTATTGAATTTTATTTATTCATTCGGAAGTTACAATTCTTTAAATTAGCATTAGCAATTATCGCATTAAAACAAAAGTTTCTCATGTTATAGACTTTTTTTCCCAAGACTTGTCTAGAAAGAGATAGAGAATATTTACTATTGGGTGTACCATTTATAAACAATAAAATGAATTATTTATATTGACATTATACCAAGTGACCATTAACCTTTTACAGCACAAATATTTTTCATTCACACAAGGACGTTAATACGTGAAATAAAATGCCCCTTTTCATCCGCTACAAAATTTTTGGCGCCAAAATACGCCCCACGACGAATGACTGCTAGCACCTCTGGCGGATATTGGATTTTGAGAATTATACAGCGGGACAAGGCCGCCGCACAGTGGTAATTTGAACGTTTCAGCACAATTACGACAATCCGTAAGTTTATCACAATCATTACCCCATGTTTCAAAAACAGGTAAATAATATTGTAAACATTGAGAACCAGTAACGAGACCGGATCGAAAAAACGATTCGATTAAAGTATCGGCAAGCCGGCGTCCGGAAACTAGTATTACGCGAAGCGTTACGTATTCGCGGACACAGCAAATATTACCGAGTCACTAGTGCATTATTTCGCGACAGGTATTTAGTGCTGGACGCAGTGCTGGCCGGCGTCTCGCTCAGACCAAACGCGATAACGGCGCCGATTTTTTCCTCCACTTTATTTTCTCTGCTTTTCTTTCTATCCGTGCGAGTAACAGTCGCGCGCGCCGCACGCGCGCGCGACTCAACACTTTCATTTTCGTTCGCGATCCGGAAGAACCGAATTTCGCTGTACGATAATATCAAGTACTCGCGGGACGTCCCGATAATCGCCCGAGTCGGTTCGGTAAGTTCGACGCGCGAATCAGCGTGTGTGCCGATACGACGGATTTTTCAATGTGCAGCAGGACGTTACATCGAAAAGGAAAAAGATCCGGGTGGCCATAGCGAATTCGTATCATCCACGTGCTAAAAGTAGGAGACGTTTGTAAACAAGAATTTCAGAATTATCAAAGTAAATTTATTGATGTTTTTAATGGCTGATTGTGAAGTAAGTATTGATGCAATGAAATGTTGTTTACCAAGTGAAACGATACATTATAATATCAATTATTATTATTATAATAATAATATTATAATAACAATAACTTTAATAGTAATATTGACGTCTGTTTGTTTACAGTAAAAAAAGAAACGTTATTGTTAAGGTTATTCAATCCTGTAGACAAGAAAAAAGACAGTCAAGAAAGGTTCATTGAGTGAGAAAGAGATAGAGTACAAGTAATTGTTTACAATCTGTCGACTTTAATTTTCTTGTATCAAGACAAGAATTGTTTGTATCATTTCATATCACTCATCACAATGTATCATATATTTCTGTTTTATAATAATAATATTGTCAACATTGGACACTGATGAATATTAAATAAAGTAAACAAAAGTTATTGGATTTTAAGTTTACTTATGTCGCCGAAGGATATTGTGCATGTCATAGCTGTATTGAAGGCAATCCGTATACACGTATACATTCTCGTTGCCTGCGCGATTTGTTATCAACGCTCTAAACGGTATCAAAACAATCCAAAATCAAATAATGATTTGTCATGGGCGTTCTGTACACTATAAAAACAATGTTGATCTAATACAGAAGAAAATTTTTTTCCATAGAACAAGTTTATAAAATGTAAATAAAATGTTGTGTAAACTAACGTTTACATTTATATGCACTGACAAGAAGGTGGCAAAATCAAGTAATATCCACTTGAGCTTCACAATATCCTTATATACCATATTTCACATGCATAAACCAAATTAGTTATTAATAATAATTATATTCAATTTATTATTATTCAATTGTTTAATATTTATTTTAAATAAATGTTACACAGGTATAAACTAAACAATAATATTAGATGTTTTGAAAAGTAGTTTTAACAAGAATTATTCAAAAATTTCATGAAGTTGGGTCAAATCTACAATATCATAGGAAAAAGATTTTTACCACAGTTGCCAGTATTATATTTAACCAAGAAATGAAAATATTTGTTTAACAATAAAATAATTTGAAATTCATTTAAAAAAAACATAAAAGCAATTAAATTACAATTATTAATATACTTATTACAATTTGCAGATCTAATAAGATGGAATCATTTGATTCAGACCAAAAGGATGCACTGATAAAAAAATATAAATCACTTGAAGATCAAGTTAACCAGCTGCAAGACTTTCTACACAAGTCCGACTCACTGATTGAGGATAAAAACCAAGAAATTACCAAATTAAAGGCCCGTTTGTAAGAAATCACTTTTTCATACTTTTAATGTTCAAATTAATCCTTGTTAAATTAAAAAAAATACATTAAAAATTATAAGTCAAAATAACTTTGAAAATATAAGACTAAAATTGGGTTGGTAACTAAAAGTCAATTGCTTTTTATTTACAGAGAAAAAATACAGCGAATGCTGACTGAAAGGGAGAAGGAAATTGATAAAATTAAGGAGGAACTAATAGAAGCAGAGGACAAATCACAGGAGTTTCGAAATACAATTGTACAAGTGAAAAAAGAAAAAAAGAAATTAATGGAAAAGATACAGTTACTTGAACAAAATGTAAAAATCATTTGAATCTTATGAAACTTTTTTTTTTTTTTCTTTATATGAATTTGGATTTCTAAATTAACTTTTATCTCATAAATGTCACGCAAACAAATGACATTATTTTATAAATGTTATTTAACATTTTACAACAAATGGGCTTTATTTAATTGTATGTTTTCTTTTTAGATGGCTGCATTGAGAAATATAGAAGAGAAATATGAAAAACTTTTAATATCATATCAAACAATCAAAACAACACATGACAGTTGTCCATCTATGTACAAACAAATGTATATAAAAAAACTTCAAGATAGTCTTGCTTTAATATTTAATGAAAAAAGTCAGTTGGGACAGTCTTTGGCAGAAACTGTGAATGTTAGTTGAAATTTAATTTTTCATTATTAAAGAGAATAATGATTTAATTATTTTATTATCATTATTTTTATTGAAATTAAAAAAACATTTATCAACAGTTGTCGAATGTATCAAATAATCTAATTTAACATTTAGCATCTTCAATTTATTTACATGTTTAAATGTATTCATTTTTCATTGATACACCAAAAATCATTTTTCATTGATACACCATAAAATTATATTTTGACGTTTAAATTAATAGAAATAGGCTAAATGTTAAATTAGGTTTTTGGAAATGTTTGACAATGTTTCGACGGTACCTTTAATTATTATCCTACATGTCACTAACAGTTCCTTGAAGTGGTCAGAGAACAACACCGTAATGAGTTGATTGATCTTCAAGAGGCATTTGAATCGTTTGTTTTTGAGGATCAAGATTTGAAGTCACGTTCATTGGTATGCCATTGTAAATATTTATTTATTATCTGGAAAATAAATTCAAATCTGAATAAAAGCTTATTTTATTGAATTTGTATTTACTTTTAAGAATTATTTTTAACGTATTTTAATGCTGAGAGAAAACAATTGTATTGCAGACAATTTATGCAGATAATGCAAATTTATATTAATTAACATTTTCAGTCGTTCATATCACAACACATGAATGATGTAGGATTGAATCAAACGTCATCAAAAAGTTTAAACGAAGAATGGAATGGAAATTCATCAAAAAGTTTAAGCGAAGAATTGAAAGAAAGGTTAACAAAAAGTTTAAACGAAGAATTAATTAATGTAAGTAAACAGTACATATCATAAACAAAAAATATATATTTTACTTTTATTGTTCTAATTATTTAATTAATCACCAGTCAATCGCAATATAAGTAATAATACATCTTACATGTTTTATTTTGGAGGATTCTAAATTGAAAAAAACTTGGGATTTTTCAACATTCTCAAGTCAATAGGTTTTATTAAATTTAGTTGGATTACATTAGATTTTTTTTCTTTTTACTTTCGTAATTTCTAAAACTGCTCGAATATTAATCTTGTCTTGTTTTAAAAAAAGATGTAGCGATTTGTTTCATGGTATTTAAACTTCATTTATCAAAGTTTAAATGAAAATCAAATTTTCAATAATCAAAATAATTAATTGATATATTAATTTTATAAATATTTTAAAAAGCGCATTGAAGTTTTAAGACGAGATTTAGATGTCGATTAGACATCTTCGATATCAACGTACATTAGATGTCTTCTACTGGTTTTTTGCGCTCTTTAGGATCCTGATCAATCACAAATGTCGTTATTAAATCTCGATGACGTCACGCGATGTCAATGTGACATTTGTAAAACGTGACTGGAAACATTTCCACAACTTTTAGCTCAATTTGGATCGCTTAATTAAGGTGATTCCTCAATAAATTTTTTGCATAAAAACGCAAGCATTTGCTATGCAATTTCTAACTAATATTTTATCACTTAAAATATATCAGTCAAACGGAGGGAATAGTTTGACAATATTTTATTTCCTGGATACAAATTCCCATTTTTGTTTGGCAAACGGCCCCGTTTTTATAAACAAGTGAATTTGAGGAATCACGTTAATAATTAATTAGAATACATCAATTTTAATCGCGAATAAGATAAGAAATATTTTTCAGTTAAAGATGACTTGAACCAAATCAATGATTAAACAATTTTAATGAAAAAGGGTATAATAAAATGCTTTTATTTTTGCAAATTCATTTATATGCATTTCTGTACACATCATTGTTCTCGTACGTTGGGTCAAAGACTTGTATGATATTTATATGATACTGGTATTTTTATGCGCGAAAATTTGCCTTGACTTGAACTTAATATTAATTTTAGTTCTCAAAGTCGGACGATTGGTTGCGAATCAGTTGGTTCGAAATTGTCAAAAATACCTGACCTTGTCCTAATGCATTTCTCTTTTCTTTTCAGGCAGAACTGCAGTCAACGACCAATGAGGGAATACAGACGATTTACTTGAACGATAATGATTTGGAAGAGTAAGTTACGCCATATTTTATTTCTCCAGACCAATACTTCCAATCAAATTATATATGTTGAAATTGTTGATTAGTGTTGTATTAGAAATTGATTATGTTTCTAATCAATGAAAATTCCGATTGAAAATTATTAAAATTAAATTACATGACTTACAACTAATATTTTAAAATTGAATTGATGTTGAATATAAATAAGTATATATTATATTTATTAGATAATTTTGTGCAGTAGATAATTTATTATATACACTTTTTATAAATTTTAATCGGAATTTATTAATTATAAAATTTGTGATTTTTTATGTATTTAAATTACATTTTTTTTTAAGTACCAAATTTACACTCAAGGAAATGTTTGCTGTCATTAACCACAGTGTATAGTTAATTTACATGAATACTACAGGTTTTGGTCATGGTAACCAGTAATCACGATATTTTATATCTGTGTGCAAAGTAGTTTTATTTATACATTAAAGCATGTTGAAAGAAATTCTATACATACAACGCCAAATTTAAACTAACATTAACCATGAAATATTTATAAGGTTTTAATTCCTTTCATTGGTTCCATCTTACGAGGGTGTACGATATTTTTGATTCGTCGGACAAGGTCGCGTTTATTTTCACGGCAGACTTTTGTGTCCGTTCATCAAGTAAAGTTCATTCCTATTCTTTCGTCGTTAAAAACTGGAATAGAACTTGATGCAAGTCACCGTCGTTGGGGAACAAAAATTACGACAGTTTGAGGAAAAAGTTGACAACGACGCGCATTTTGAATGCAAACGAATTTCTTACGACTAGGACTAGTCGGACTCGATTTTAGGAACAACCTCAAGACAAACTGACTTGCCTTCTCCCTTTTTTTTTTTCTTTTGTAACTGATGATTACAAGCCTTATTAATTTGCTAAACATTCACTATAGACATAATTGAATAAAATTGTTATATAAGCGGTAAATAGTTTTTGCAAAATGATTTGTTGCCGTTGCTCAACGATGTCACGTGAGTTTATAACAAGTTCGACGAACAGCAATTTAAATTTATAATCACCAGTCTAAGATTTCCAACATTTGCAAGAAACTTTATGTTTCACTTGCATTCGCCTCATTAATTAACGCTCGCTATTTTCTTTCCACCGCATCATTTTAATTACTACCTATTTTTTCCTAATCCTTCACTTCAAATCGTTCTTATTTATTTATTCATTTTGAATTATAATATTTCTAGGTCGAGTGACATAATAATAATAATAATAATAATAATAATAATAATAATAATAATAATAATAATAATTTTTTTTTTTTTTTATAATTTAATAAAATGTTGCCCCCGTTTGCACGTTAATTACTAAATCTGATTTTTAGTCACAAAGTATTGAATTCCATTTTGAATGATTAATTTAAAATCATATTTGTTAATTGTAATGATTAATTGGTAGTTTAATGATTAAGTGGTATAAATTGGTGTAATGATTATCATGTTATTTGTATATTTGAAACTCTGCCATTTAATTGTTTATTATTTTTTCTCACAGACAGCCAGATTCGTATTGTCGTCTCTGATTTTATCTATCTAAAAAAAACGTTGACATTTGTTATAAATTTGATTTTGACAGTCGAATCTTCAAAGACACACTTTTCTTTGTAAAATCAAATAATACTGTACCATCGTTCAGTGCAAAAAGTATTAATTTTATCTACTGATTGACCTCACGCAATAAATACCTCAATTGGAGTAATCGAATTGAATTTTAACTGCTCGGATAAACATGAACTTGAAGTCGAGAATCTCTACAACTGTTCAGTATCGGTGTAACCTTTTCCTTGTTCTACTCGCGACGGTGTTTATGTCATTATGACTCGAGCAAGTGAGGTGATGAGGCTCGCGGTGCAACGCCAGTTCACCGACAGACCTCGCGCGTGCCGCTTGTTGCGAATCCATCAGCGACTTCATCAGCACAGATGACACCGGTAGTTGTGAAAAGGTGCAACCTCTTCCTTGATTCAAAAGATCTGTTAACTTTCATTTAAGATGGACGGTTTTTGATTCTAACTTTGTCAATGTGAAATACCAATTCAAACTTATTAGAAATAAACAAAATGCTTATTAAGTATTGAGATTTTTGAATGATTATTTAATAGGAATCAATCGTGATACTTCTCAATCAGCAGGTGGTATATTTACTTATTTGATCGAATTCAATCATTATTTTGTCAATAAGATATTTGCCTTCAATCCTATTGCTTGATATGTCATCTAATCATTTGCAATCAGTTTTCATTGGTATGTCACTTGGACAAAGTTACGATTGAAAACTATGCATTTCGAATAGGACTTCGATGAAAATTTAACAGTTTTTAATGGGTTTTAATGAAATCGTTTGAGAAGGGTGGAAGCTTACTCAAAATTCATTCGTGTTACACATCGCCCAATTTATGACATAAAATTTATTAACTTTGCTTGATTATCTGATGGAATGAGTTTTGGAGGATTGAACCTGTCTGAAGATAGTGAAAAGTGTAAAATTGTAATTTTGATTGAACTTGTTTCGTTAGGTTTTTGCAAAGTGTTTTTTTCATCTAAGACTAAATATTTCAAAGAATGTTAGTTATTATGTGAATGGTATTTAACATCAATGAATGACAATTCAACATTTTCATGATCAAAACTATTGAGTATAGGTGATCTATACCAATTTAACAGTTTTGATTATAAAGGTGTTGCAAAAATTATATATTTATAAACAAATGTTAATTATCTGGTTTTTCCAATCATGAGTCTGAAATTATTGATAGTTTCCACTGTGGTCCAAAATAATCGACAAATGAAGTTTGCTTTTTAATATTATAACTTTTACCAGTTTCAATTTTTCGATAACACTGTGTTTTCAGAACAGAAAAAAAAATCTTAATAGTTGACGAATGATCGAACAGACATACTGACGATGACGTAACGACATCTGTCGCCGAAGGTCTGGTTGAGGTCTCGAAGCAATTTTTCCACGCGTAATTCATATTGCGCAACAGCGTCAAGCTAAACACCCTTTGTAGGTATTCCGTCCATCGATTTCCGGTTCAGTCGCGAAACTCGGCCCTTTCTCACTCTATTCATCAAATTTTGTTTTCAATTCCCCACAGGAACATCGACAATGGTCCAAAAGCAAGAATGCCTCGCGACGTTTTAAACTTCCGCAGAAGTAAATATCCGCAGAAGTAAATGTCAGTGATTGTCGGCTCACTTTTAACTGCACTCTTGGCTGAGCAACCACCTGCGTGCTTTGTTATTATTTTGCCCACGAAGCATACTGCTCATCATTTTCCGTTTCTCAGAAGCTAGACGAAAAAAAATTTGTTGTTCTTTTTACTTGTAATTTCAAAATTTTGGTTGTTCAGTTTATAAAAAATCCTTTTAGATTTGTAAATAATCAATTGAATGCAGGCTTTCAATTTAATCATTTAATTTAATCATCCAGTCATGAAAGTCTGTAAAATTTCTTCATAAAGAGTTAAAGTTTTAATTTTTAATATGAAAATTTAGAAATAGAGTCAAAAAAGAAAGAAAGTGGGATAATTATTTTATCTAGCGCACGGAGAAATAAATGTCGTTACTTAATAATTGATACTAATTTTTGTTATACACTGATTTTACAATTAATACTATTTTTGCAGACGCAAACCGATTCCTTCATTGGATGTTGCCAACGAAATCGAAACCCAGTCCTCATCGGAAGTTAAAGACTCGCCAGAACAGACACCTCTTCGACCAATGTTTGCTTCAATCGTCACGGAAAATGTAACTTTGCCAGAATCGAAATATTCATCGCCATCGTCTTCGACATCGTCGAGCATGTCAGTGTCTCCTTTGAACAGTAAAACCGTCAAAGCATTTCCCCGAAGGAAGTTGTCGGTGTATAATAACACATTCGACTTGAAAAGCGAAGATGCTAAAAAGATCATTGAAAAATCGCATGTTTGGAGTAAATACAGGTAGAAATTAAATCAATAAAACGTCAATGTTACTCAGTTTGTATACACACTCACACGGAAAAAGTTTTATTAATTTTTATTAAAGTTTTCTGTAAGCGAGGCTTATAATGTCAAATTTATTTTTTATTAATGCAAAATTTTGTTTTGGAGAAAAATAGTTCTTTACAAAATATTAAACATTTGCCCAAAAGTTCAATTATTTGTAATGAGTAATTTTTCTCCGTTTAGAAAACATAATTTTTCTGTAAGTTGGTACGACAATATTTATTTGACAGTGAATGTTTAACAATTTTCCGGGCTGTTTTGATTTTTATCAAAGTCTGATATTTATCCGTTTTTTTTTTTTTTTTTTTTTTTCTTTATCTTTCCTATATTAATAGTTTTTCTTTTATACTTCTCTTCGATTCTACGCTGCTTCCTTACATCTCATAATTCTAACCATACTTTACAAAAAAAATTAATTTAAAACTGTCTCATTTACTCATCTCTTAGTATACGTGACTTCTCCACATTTCTATTGTCCCACGCTGTCTGTTAAACACATCTCTGCGCCAACTCTGCCTCTCCTCCCTCCTTATG
>JABFOV010006685.1:0-10350 GCA_022817685.1 Aradophagus sp. ZL-2020
ATCTGAGACTGCCTCATTGGTCAGTATTTTAAATTGAACTTTAATTTTATGTACAACTTTTGGCGACTTGGGTTATCAGCAAGATTTTTTATTGAAAACGGCCAGACAATTTAATTCGCATTTTTTATGCATTCTTTTTCAATAAGAAATATTGTAAAACAAATCAACTTTTATGGGGTGATATTATATTGTAAATAAGGGCAATATTTTGATAATATCAAATTGTTTTACTTTCGAATGGATACTTGAATTGTGAAAACGTAATTTAAAAGAAAATAGGTTTCAAAATAACGGAGTCTCTTTCACTTTTTCTTTCGCGATTTGAGGTTAAGTGTGTCTGACCGTGAGACAGGGTTGGGATTGAATAGACAGGGTGGGCCGGGCGTTTGACGTAGCAATTGAAACGGTTTTCATTCGCATGAATTTGAAACACGTGCTAAAAGTTTTCAACATTTTTTGTCAATCGATATAGACTGAAAAACAAGTTGAATTAGTGTACAATCTTGTATATTCTTGTATATAAAGTGAAAAATTAGACTTTACAATTATTTTGCAATTGTTGTCTACAATATGAATAAAAGTTTCATTTATTCGAGATAGTCATTCTAGAAATCTAAATTAAAGCTTAAACTTCAATTAATGTGTAAAAAAATGAAACATGTAATTTTTAAGTTTCTTTATTTGACAGACACTTGACTTTCCATATTAAAAATTTGTATAAAAACATTTCTTTTACGATTTTAATGGAGTGATTTAAAAGAACATAAATCGTGACACGTAGAAAAATCATTGCAAATGTTATAAAATGCATTATGTCACGTCGGAAAATTGTTGCAGAGTTCAACGTTCGAAACTTTTTGTACATTTTCTTGTAAAGAAAATATATAATTAATCACTGATAATGTTTATGTAGTTGTAAACGTTTAATTTCAGTAATTTATCATTCAGATTTTTTTTATTGATATCATGCAATGAAACTTATAGCTTATTTATAACTGAAATTTTGCAACTTCTTTTATCAAAAAATTTCTATTTGTTGCAAAATCTTTTCAGTAATATTAACAACTTTATATAATAAATGTATTAACTCTTTGTTTAGCAAACGATTTAACGTTTCATCGTTATGTATAAAGAAAATGATGACATGAAATCTTGTATTTTGAACAAAACAGATTATGATACAAAACAAATTAAGATCAAAGTAATGGATAAATGTCAATGCAAGCTCTTCAAAAAGAGCGTTCCAAGGGATTGAAAGTAAGGTTATCCAGCGACTTTGGACGATTGTTTCACTTTCACTTGTGTGCGTGCTTGTTTGTTTGCAGCTGAAGCAATGCGATGTTGAGCGAATTGGAAATCCTGGAAAACTTGAGAATTTGACAAATTTTATTAAAAAATCAATTTCACGTCGATTAAGGCAACGAAAATAATTTATATTTGATAACAAAAAAATTAAAAGAAATGCGAGTAATGCGATTTCAATTTTGTTTGTCAATTTTCTTCAAACAAATTAATCAGACTTTGTCGTTTCGGAGAAAACAGTGCGATTGGAACACAATTTCGATCGACTTGATGCTCGTAGAAAGGTGCTCAATTAATTGCCGATTCCTGATTAGATTGGAATGTTATAAAAATACCTGACTCGTTAGTCAGACTGATAAGCTCGAAACAATAATTAAATGCCTCGTTAACTGTTCTTTGAACATGAAGAACGACAAGAAAAATGTACCAAAAGTAAACACGCTTGTAAACAGGAAGATTGCAACAGTATTTGTTCAAACATATCTGAATCATTAAACAATTAAAATTAATAATCATTAACTAATTAGAAGAGAAACTACAAATATATGAGTAGCTATATATTCCTTTTTCGCTGCAAAAATTTTCATCAGAAAATAAAAATTAGATTGTAAATTTGTTTCACTCACTTTGGATTTATTTATTTTGAATGTTATAAATTGCCGCCAAAAATATCATTGCTAGCTTCATAAAACGTACGCGGTATAGGTTTCGATTTCGTATTGAAATTGTTATTTTATGATACCATTTTGCTGATGCTCGTCAAGTCAAAAGTAAATAACGCGCGATAAAGTAGGAGGGTTTAGTACACGACTCTGTACGCGGCTCGACGACGATCAACGCATGAAATTTGTAATCTTCAACCGCCGAAGTGACAGAAAGTCTACCTTGTTTTCATATCTTTCGGATTTTATCACCGACAAACGTTGCCACTCATCGAATTTTCAAAGTTAAAAACTTTATCTTATTTTTAATGCAGCTCGCAAACATAATTCCATTATCAATCATATTATTTTATACGAGTTAAATTGTTCTCATGTGTAATGAGAACCAAATTTTTTACCGTGACTCATCATTGTAATGTGAGCCATTGTTAATTTGAAAGATGTATTCATTTTAATATGATAATAATTGAAATTAAATGTCGTATGTTCGCAATTAAAGAAGTTTAGAATTTTAAGAATGACAGGTGTTTCTTTTTATAGTATCTCATCTATTTTTGTTTCATATTGTTGATGATTAATTTTCTGGACTTAAATTATATTTTCCAATGCTTTTTGACCAAGAAATTTAAAATTAAAACTATTTGTGTATGATTGTTTGAACATTTTCAAAAATGTATAAAGTATCAGCATAACAATAAGAGGTTTTGAAAATGATGTCACAAAATGTGAAATTTTTTCTACTTACAGAAAAATAAATCTTACTCTTCAAGCATTTTGAAAGTTCGAATTTATTGATGATAAGAAAAAAAAAAAAAAAATGATTGGACGTTAATTTGCCCAATTATCAGTAAAATAAACTGGACATTGAACCAAACAAGAGCGTTCGCCTGGTACATTTTTCGTGCCGGGAACCGTTGGGACTTTTGAACGAGCGTGATTCAGAGAAAGTTTTGCTTCGGCGTGATTTCATCGAACCAAGGGGGTTTTTGTTTGGAGAACGTGTATCGGCTTTGTTAATGATTTCAGTCATTCAAGTCAGAGCGAGGCTTTAACATTTTTTCCAGCAACAATGTAAAAAAAGCAACAAAAAATCAATTCAGTAATAAAAGGGAAGTTGGAATAAATTTATTTATACAGAAATAAAAACCGAACTCTTTGTTATTTGCAACGCAAAGTAAAATTATCAATTATTTATTTTCTTTTTTTTTGTATTTTATATATTTATTTACTTTATTTACTTATGTACAACATTGTTCTATTGCTTGAATTGTTGAATTGAAATGAACAAAAAAAAAAAAAAACAAACAAAAAATATATATAACATTACAGCAAAAATAAATGAAGACAAATTAAAGCAATCTCACATGAAATACATTTTGTAAATTAACAGTCGGATCGCTGGAATAACAATGTTATGACTTAATCGTGGCATTGTCAGAGTTACTTATCTGTCGAGCTTATATTTTCAGAGCACACAATTCAGCTGCCAACGATAAGAAATTATTTTTCCGTCGTTAAACAAACGTTCGGTTGCTTTTGACATTAAAATTTCAAGCGCGAGATGCTGAAAGACAGTATTATCATGGCAAAGATAAAGTTTAATTTTACACGTGTTTATGTAAATGCTTTCGGTGAATTGACATTAATTAATAATCGTCTTCGCATTGAAGATTCCACGTAAGAGAAGTTTCTTGATCGTAGAAATAAACGATAATTTTTTTTTATTTCACGTTGCAAATAACAATTTTTTATATTTTCTATTATTGTTTTTGATCGTGTTTTTTTAAAGAGTAACAATTAGGACTTTCAAGTTGTTAGGTTATAATTAATATTTCTTGCATTTTACATTGCTTTAACATTTTACAAACTGGCAACTTTCTGTGTAAATTTTCAATGTTATTTTTAAAAGTCGTCAAAGCAATGTTAAATGTATTTTCACGAAAAGAAAAAAAAACATGTTGTAAAAAAGTTTTGCACGGAATCTTTGGCGCTTCTTTTTCCGTTGGCCTTTTATTCCTTTCTTTCCTTGTTCGCGTTCGCTGTGCACACTGTGGAGCAATGTTTAGGTATTTGGGACGGAGCCGGACACGGCGATATGAGACGTGTGACGTGTCTTGATGCATTTTGTATCAGCCGTCGAATTGCCGCCGCGCGAAACGACGTTTTCGTTCGGCATGAAAAAGTAGAAAGTCGCCTCGACGCATCGTCCGCCGCGATCCCAAGGAGATTAATTTAGCCTGGTGATTCATCTGATTATCAACCAATTCGCTATTCCTTCGCCGACTTTTCATTCCTTCGATTCATTGTTGGAGCGAACTTCCAACAATGGAAAGTGTTTTCATAGAAGAATGCAAAGTGGACGAATGTTGTAAACAAATACAAACAAAAAATTAGCAAACGCGTTTATTTAAATTGTAAAAAATGCAACAATTGGATTGTAAATATTTACAATTTATATTGTAAACAGTGGAAAACTCATGCACAGTTTCATGAAATTGAAAATAAAATTTGAAATCAGTGATTGAAGAAAAAAATGTAAACAAGTATAAAAACGAAAACGTAAATTTTATTTCATTTGCATCGTAAACAATACATTCAAAATATTCTTTGTTAATTTATTTACGTAAATTAACACACGAATTTAAAATTATTTGATTATAATATTTAATTTTAAACCAAATGTAATTTAATAATTTTTTTTTCTTCTTTTTTTCTACCCATAGTGCACGTAAAATCGATTGTTCCCATTCGACGAACTAGCTGAAGTTTAATGTTTCAATCGTTATAATCAAACTGCCATTTGCATTAGATAATTACACTTAATTTCCTTCGCTGATCGTATTACAAGAATGTTTAACCGCGATAACAACAATGGAGGCTCATTATAAAATGATATAAACGAAATTAGAAAATGTCAAGTTATACTTCCCAATATTCTAATTTGGTATAATCACTGAAACGAAAGAAAAAATATTGATAATATTTATATATTTCTTTATCATATTATGAAACGTTTGACGATCATTGATTATATTCAATCCTCTTTTTTGTATTCAATTATTGCCACTGAATAAACAGAAAAACAAACCACGTGGAAACCAAATGAAACGTGTCTCATTTGTAATGAAAATGCGAAGTCTGTCAGACGAATTAACAACACAAAACAGTGTTTACGCCGAGACCGTTTTGCTCCGAAAATCGGCCGGTTTCTGTTTACACAGGCGGATTTGCTGAATTTTCATTGTCAAATTAAAGCGCCTGCGCCCCTTCGAAATGTGTATCAACTGGTCGAAAGGCGTGCTTTCGGACAAAGTTACGTGATTGCGCGTGCTTTTTTTAGACGCTAATAAAACTGTTAAACGGTTCGATCGAATTGGAGTACAAGTGTTCGGCCGATGAATTTACCGCGACGCGACTTTCCTATCCATAACGAACACCTACTCGCTCACTCGCGGAGGAAAAGAAAAAAAAGAGCCTTTAACGGCTTCAAATCAGGCAGGGGGTCTTGAATCATGTTTTCTTTATCTTATTTTTTTAACTTGCATCTTTTTTTTTTTCAAAATTCTTTATGATTTATAAAGATCTTATATTTTGTAAAACAAAGAAGGTATATGTAATATTCCAAGTTTTTGTACTTTTTTTAATTCAAAGTCAAAAGGAATAAAAATTAAAATCAGGCTTCGAATTCTTAGGATGTTCAATAATTTAATTTGTGAATATATTCTTTTTTTATACAAAGTCCAAATTCAAAGTAAATTAATAAAATAAAAATTGATTCACGATTGATTCATGATTCACGATTTTCTTTCCAAAGCACGTGGTCTGTAATTCGTCCTTAAATTAAAACTCAAAATTGACCATGCGTTCAATTGATTAAATTAAATTCCCTATGCTTTACTTTTGAGCTTGAAACGAAAACAAAAACATAGTTCCTCGCACATTCGATGTTACAATAAAAGTCAAACAATTCAGCCGGGCGAGCGCAGTGTCCGAAGATAATTCGCCGAATCGAGTCGGAAAAATAAACACGGAGCGTGGCGAGTGAAAAGTAAAAGCCCGCGAACGAACAACGTGGAAACTTGCTTCCGCTGGAAACAAACGGACGTTCCCCTTACTTCGAGACGACTCGGTCTTGAGTCGCGAGCAAAACCAATAAGAATGGAACGGAAGAAGAATAACCGTGGCGCCGTTGCGCCCCCTCGTCTATCGAATTACTTTAATTCGATCGAGATGGAGGGGGGGGGGGGGTGAAGAGGCGCTCGAGGCGGTGGAAAGTATTCTGGAAATACACAAACGACTTCGGCGAGTGTCTATAATTAAACCGAACTATTTCAGCGGCGCGCGAGGACCGTAATAACGCAAGTAAATAAAAGTAACCTCTGTCGCGTATTATACGCAAGGAGTATAAGCGAAAATGAAAACAAAAGGAAGTGGGGAGACACGAAGGTCAAAGTTAAGTTTCCAAGATCGACGTTTTTTATTGAATCAATCTATCGAGTCTATTTTCTTATCATTTAACAATGAAGTTAATTAATAAATTATTAACCTAAAAAAATAATGTAGTTTTAATATTATACAAAAATATAGATTTCGATTATTCAATAGAATCTTTAATTATTTGGTTGTTCAGTAAAATTATCTAGGGTTTCTAGTTTTTCATCCATTTTTTTTCCAAGTTTACAAATTTTTTCATTCTCCACACGGCAAACTTCATGCTCATTGGTTCAAGCAAATTTTATCTCGTCAAAATAGTTTTTGTTCAATGATTGTAAAATAATTAGGAAACGTGCTTTGCATTTTCCAATGCAAAAATAAAAGTGCATTCAAAGACAAAAAAACGGTTCGAAAATTCGCAAAGAAGGAAAAAGGAGGGGGGGGGGGTAGAAAAATATTTGTTCTTGCGTTCCTGCGTTTTCTCGGTGTTTTCTCGCTCGGAGTGGCACGTTCGTCGGCAATTGGTTGCGAAATCGAGCGCAAATATTATTGGCAATGCAAATATTCGTTGACGTAACGCGGCTGGAATTCGTCCGGCCCGATCATTTTGTCGCTTATCGCGTGTGATAAGCGACGTACCTTGCCTTCACTGAGTCATGCCAATTTTACGCGCGCGTTCCAACGCGGACTATCATGAAACATTCGACTCCTCCACTCTATCCCGAATTTCATTCACGTCACGAGGACCGAATTTCGTAGCCCTTTTTGCGATGTTATTAAAATATCACAAATTTTGCATTTCTTGAACACGTGTTGATTTAATTTTTTATCATTATATTATTAAATAATTTTAAAGAAATTTCGCTTTCTGTTCACTATAAAATATTTATTTATCAATTTTTATGTTAAAGGTACATTGTTTATAAATAACATTGATTTTAAAAGTTAGCTTAATTTATTTCTATTGATGATTACAAAATGGAATTTAAAAATTAATTCATCAAAATGCAATGAAAAATGCAAAGCAACGCGGTAAATAATTTGTATCGTTTGAAACGCAGCGTGGCGTGGAATCCGCGCTCTTGAAAATCGTCTAAACTTTCAAATCGCGTCAAAAGCGACGCGAATCAAGATCGTATGAAATTTTCCGCGCAAGCGCCACGCGGGGCGTCATATTTCATCGCGAGTCACCGCGCGGTAATTCCAGGACAAATTGCTCGGGCGCAATTTCTCATCGGACGTGACTCGATGAAATTTCCCGAATGTCACCTCGCGCTTGTGCCCGGCCCAATTCCTCGGGCCTCGCTCGTCCCACGCCGACGCCGGCGAAAAATTTCCCATTATTCAGACGCGCCCGCCCTCGGCTCTCGCCGTTGATCCGTCAATCAGCCGGCTTCAATTGAATCGCAAGCAAGTCAATCGTCAACAATCTAACGAACGATGCAACGTCCATTTTACGTGCACGCAATGACAGTTGCACGCGTTTCTTACATGCAAATGCATTTGTGCAGTTGTAATTGTTTTTCGATAAAAAGTGGAGTTTTCATTGAGTAAAGTAAATAATTTAATGAAATATTTTCATTAAATTAATAAAGTTTCCATTCAATAAAGTTTTTATTAAATAAAGTTTTCATTAATAAAGGGTTTTGGGATTTGTTTTTATACAATTTTTAAAACGAGTTTATTTTAAACAAACTGCAATTTCAAGTACAAGTATTTAACTAAAAAAGTATTTGTACATTTTTAGAAATGGAAAATTAAACTTTTCAAGAAATTGTAATTTATAAAAAAAAATTCGTTTTTTACAGTCAATTAAAAAGTTAAATTTTAAAATTAAAAAGTTAAATTTTGTTAAATAAGGAATGTGCAACATCTTGATTGAAATGACCAAAACAAATCATCGAGCGCCATGTAAGCAAACAAAAGGCCGAAGAAAAAAGTGAAAAGAAAAGTCGTCACTTTTTTCCGGACAAAAGGCACATTCGGTAAATTGGATGCAAAAATGCAGATATCCGACCATCCGTTGGCTTTGTCAGCGAAGCCCCGTTATCTCGATCGAGTCGTTTTCGTGACTCATGTGTGAATAAAAAAGAAGCGAACGCGGAAAGAGGCGAGACAAAGAGGAGCAATAATTAATCCATACATCATTGTCGCGTTGTCTTAATTGCATAATTTCACGCGATGAATAATTGACGGAATGATTAAGCTCCGGCGAAGTGATAACAATGGCATTTCGGAGGGGTGGAGGATGATAGGTAAGGGGGGCGGGGGAGTGAAAGATAATTCGCACTTTTCTTTTCGCAACATTTTCTAATGTAATGTAACTTTTGTAATGTTTATTTTAATGTTTAATAAAAAAACAATTTTTTTTATCATTATTTCCAATCAATATTATTATTATTATTATTATTATTATTATTATTATTATTATTATTATTATTATTAATTCATTTTATATGGAAAATAAATGAACCAATTAGTTCCATTGCAAAGATGAAACTTTTGTGGCCGTAACGTTTCGAATTTCCCGCGCGTTGTTTCTTAATGACAGAACCACCTTGAAACGTTTTCGTCGGTTCAAACCCGAAACGTTTCGTTTTGCCTCGGCGCAGAGTATTTCATTTCACTTCTCTCCTTTCTTTTCGCTCTTTTTTCTCGCTCGTTTTCTTCTCTTTCTTTTTGTTTTTGTTTTGTTTTTTTTTTTTTTTTTTTTCTCGATAAATCACGCACGCCTGTGCGTCTGAACTTGAGGTTCATTGACTGCATTGACGACGTCGACCGCGAATCTCGGGGTGATATAACTAAGATATTTATTTCACGTGCGCGAGAATGGCCAGTTAGTGACGTCGCCGGGACTCGGGGCCCGGCGTATCGAATGTTCGGTTTGCGGCCGAAAGCGCAATTCACGCGCTTCGAAAACGTCGCGGTAACGCTTTCTGCTGATTCCAGCAATTAACGCTCGCCTTCCTTCGGCTATTTGTGTTTCGACTTTTCGGGACGTACGACTTTATGAGCGGAAAGTTTACGACGTTTTTCTTCTCCCTTTTTTTATTTCTTACCAAATGAAAGTGATTTGATTTAAACGTTTGAATTTTAATTGCAAGAGTAATGGCAAAATTATATCCATTGATTAAAGATAAAAAGTGTTATAAAATATAAAATAATAAAGTATTCAATAATCTATAAATCGTTTGCAATATAAATTCCGAAATGGAAATGAATATAATTAAATTGGTATAATATTAAAAAAAAAAAAAAAAAAAGAAAAAACAGTGCGAATTAATTTTGCTTTTCATTCACTTGCTTTGTAATCATTACATTGAAATTAAGCTTGATTTATATTTATTCCGTCTATTAATTTGATTTTAATTAATCTGGAATCTTCTCTTCAGTGTCCGATGATGCTGACATGGCGCAGTCCCACTTCCACATCGAAAACGTGACGATGTCTTGAACAATTAATTCAAATATCTTCTTCATTTAAATTATATAAATCAGTTTTTCAAACATGAGAGAATACTTAGAATTATTTACTCGCTCAACAAACTTCAAATAATATCATACAACTTGACCTTAACCTCAAGAGATATTAAATTTTAGGTTAACATACTCATTAGAAATTCTTCGGAAAAAGCGCGCGAGTTTTCGAATCGGTCCCGAAAAAAGTGACTCGCTCGTGTAAGCAAGCTTGGACCTGATTGAGACCACGGCAGGACGAGTTTGGGGGGGGGGGGGAGAAAATGCCGAAATGAGAAGCATCGCGTAAACACTAGGGGTGGAACGGGAGGCGGCGGGGGGGTGGTGGCGGCGACGCGCAGGCTGCCGCCTTTCAGCCGTCCTTTTAACCACCCTCACTGCTCCCGCCGCGATCCGTTTTCACCTGTCCCTTGGTGGTCCGCCAGTTATACAACATGAGCTATCACGACGGTGCGAGACGTCACGATAGCGCGGA
>JABFOV010006686.1:0-10349 GCA_022817685.1 Aradophagus sp. ZL-2020
CTATAGATCAATCTCGGTATTATTAGTTCCAACAGACTCGAGAAACAGCAGAAGAAATTAATAATACTTTTTTATGTGCTGGAAGCTTGCGACATTACTTTGTTTCACAAAAATCTAAATAGATTTATTAAAATATATGATTTGGAAAGTTTAAAAAAAAAAGTTTGATGTATAATTTTCATGTTTAATGCATAAATCTTGTGAGGGTCGGTAAGCTTTGTATGCATTTTGTTTCGTATATCGACTGTCAAGAGATATTAAGAGTATTTATTTTGGAAAAAAAGAGTGGGGGAGGGAAGTCGTCTCCAGATTTTTGAGCGCAACTCGAGTGATCCAGCGTAACCAAATATTGTGCATTCCGATGTACAACAGAGCGGAGCCATCAATGGAGCCCTCTTCGTCTTTCCGTTTGCCTTTCCCAACTGGTGTGGGTGTTCGCTTTGCAAAATATTCGTGAGAAAGTGCGAAAAAGAAAACACGAACACCGGTGTGTGCGTGCGTGGGATAGGCATCACTTAAAATAAGTGTTGTACTGTAATTTAATGTTTCCTGGTCAACACGTATTTATTTTGACGAAAGAGTATTGCAGTCTAATGGCGCTAACTCATTTTGCGAGAGTGAAACAAAAAAAAGCCATTCATGAGAAATTACTAGAACCGACGATTAAGCCTCGATCGCTAAAAGACAAAGTAAAAATTGTTTAACGAAAAAGGTATGACAATTTTAAATGTCAATAATTGATTGATGAATGGTAATTAGTGTGAAATGATAGATACAAATTGATCAACGAGAAACGAGAAACATCGGTATGCAAGTCATGAAATATTACTATTTACGTACAATGGAAACGAATAAAATAATTAATGCGCGATGAATAATTTAGATGAAATTAATTCAATCAATATTTTTACACGTATAAGAAAGTTCTACAGCAATTGCCATTAAAAAACGTTCTACACAAATTTTAACAAATGGAACAATGCCGATTTTACGATCCATCTTTAATGGCAAAGGGTGAGCTTGATTTATTTTCTCTATCAAGCGTGACTACACATACTTGAAATACATTACTTAGAAAAACACTTTGATGTAAAAAAAATCGATTAATTCTTCTATTTGCTAAGCATTAGACGCGATTTGTCATTGAATTATTTTTATCTTTTTTGAATAATGAAAGAAATAAACAATATATTAGATATATAATATTTTTTGTGCTCAAAAGAATCACGTCAGTTCAAATTCAAATACAACGTCAGTTCGTGTGATAGCAACAAAAGAGACATGATTAAAAGAAAATTGAAAATATAAGATATTTGGAAACGATATCATTATTTTACATGTTAAGCAACTTTTTATTACAAATTGTTCATTTTTAATACACAAATGAAAATAAAATATAACGTAAAGTGACGCTTGAGAGAAAATATGTCAGTTGAAAAAAAGTACAGCCTGAAAACGAATGGCTAATAATTCGTGACACGCGTTCACCTTTATCGACTATTTTTCATCATTCGGGTCATCGTTTATCGATGGTTTCACATCGAATAACCCTCATCGATCACATTTCGTTTGATATTGATCATACGTAATAGTCCGCCGAGACTTTCATGTCACTCTTCTTCCTCGCTGTTGATGAGCGCGCGCATGCGCAACCGTCAAATTTATCGTCCATTTCGAGCTAATTGAAATCCGCGTGAATAAATCTTACCCAACTGTAAATAGTATTAAATCGTATTTGAAAGATCGATGCTGAAATAAAGCGCCGATGTCGCGCGTACGTTCCATCCACAGCGCAATGGTCAACAAGGTGGAAAACAGTTGGGCGTGGATACGAGAAAAAACAAACGACAAAACGTGGACGGAAGGGTAAGGGCGGAGGAAAGAAATGTGAATAATACCTGATAACTCGGAGGCGGCGTCCTGAACTGGAACTCCGGATAAATCATTGCCGCGTACGGATGCATCGGTCTCGCGGGCGGCATCCTACTCGAAATACCCGCAAATCCGAAAAAGCTTCCGCAATTTTCTCGGCTGGTTACTCGCCAGGCCACGGCACTTACCGTCACTAGGACCACTCCTATACCTGCAAAATAGCACATTATTTTATTTTACTACATATATTCATTGCTTCGTAGTCATGTTGTACACGTTATCGTTTTAATATTTCATTGACTATCGTAGAAATAATTGGCTTAAATGTAACAACTCCTTTTTTTTTTTTTTTTACGTATACCGCGTTGATTAAAATAATAATGATACATAATATAAATAAAGACAAATCCGGCTAAAAGGATTTTTCTGATGGAGGTTTTAATTGGTTTTACTATACTTCATTTTCTTATTTCTTTTTCTCTTGCATTTTTTATCTCTGTCATATTTCTATTACACCCATTACACCGTAATATAATTTTTCATATTGTAATGCAAAATTTCGTAAATTTCCTGCTCTCATTCGTGATGAATATTCAGTGAAATTCTTCCTTTAACACTTTTATATCTTTTTTATATTACCGAGATTAAATTCCATCCTGGAAATAAATTCATGTCTATAAATTAAGCATTATTTTTCTTACTGTTTTTATTTTCTAACTTTTATTCTGAAAGTAATTAAAATTTGTTATTACTTGTAAAATACTTGTAATGAAATCCTTGTAATGAAAGATACTTTAAAACATCTCACTCTTGGTGAACGACGCGGAATTAAAAAAAGTAAGTAAATAAATTGAGAAATAAGAAGAAAAAAACGGTACCAAATGAAACTATTTTTATATATATGCATGTATATATAAATGTCGACGATAATGATGATGGAAAGACGGAGCTTAATAGATTTGCCGTGGTAGAAAAATAAACCGAAATCGTTGTAGGAACTAAAGGATAGGGAAAGGTCGATTTAGTTGTGTGGTTTAATTTGACCGAGCCCAGTTTTTTTTTTTTTTTTTTTTTTTTCTTTTGCTCACTTCTTCCTGTTCCTTGTCACAGTACAAACGCGCGAATGCCTCTTCCCCAAAGCAATGCGAAATTCCCAACAAAACAATTCCCATTATGCAATAATATAATTGCTCATGTAACTCGCACAGAAATTTATAATAAGTCGGTGTTTTTAATAGCGGCAATTGGCACACGTAATTTTTTGTTGAAATAGGAAATGTTTACACGGACAAAAAAAAGGAATAAACAATTATTATTTCATTTTCCTGCCGTTATTTTCCTTCTCACTTTATCTGCAGAAGCATTTTACAAAATTAAGCAATCAACTTCGACTTTGCCCCGTAGTAAATTTAATCTGCAAAAACTTAATTGTGAGCCGCTCACTGGGATAAAAAATATTTCCTCGTTCGATTTTCCAATTAGATAATGCTCTCGACGAGACAACTTTAATGATAAGAGTTCTTAATTAACGTTAATCCCCGAACGAATTGTGACTTACAAAATTAAATACTCCTTGAAGGTGCGCAGTAACGATACGAGTTAATATCTTTTACTGCAACACTTTTCTAATTCCTTAATCCGTTGAAAATGTGACAAAGGTGATTTAATAATGTTACGTATGTGCCACTTTTTTGTCTTTCTAAGGCCAAGTTAATCCGACGAGCGATTTCCAAAACTGCACGTAATTAATCCAAGTTGCAATTTACTAGCTATCGTTCGATGATGATAATTAATCGGGCACGATCGTGAGTTAAAGTTGAACCTGAAACGAGTGACTTGGTACGAGCTATTTTATCGCCACGACATTCGGGAAGCAAAGCCTCGCGTAATTAAAATTGGCGGATAATTAGTTGTCAGTTCCCCTTCACCAAAAGTATGCTACAATTATTTCACTTTCATGCTCGTTCAAGAAAGGATTCCGCGCGCGTATAAGAAGAAAATGAATTTTTAATTAAACGTGCGTTGTTTTCGATCGTTAATTTAATTCTAGCGTAAATAAATAATTTACGACGGAACGCGACGGGCCGATGTGAGAACATTTTTGCTTTTTTAAACGGAGGCAAAAATTGGCTACTGCGAAAAGAGATGTTTCAATGGGTCGTGCAAAGATTAGTATCAATGGGACTTATACGCTTAACAAAAGCCGATTCAAATTAGCGCAAATGCGATTTATGAATAATGTCGTAAATCATGCTGCAAGCGATTAGCAATTGCGCGGGATATTTTTCGCTTTTGCCAGTGTGCAATTATTTTGAAGCAATCTTGCCGAATATTATTCCGTTTGTTGCTATCTGTAAACCGGTGCTATTGAATTCAACAAACTCTTGTAGCTGCTTTTGAAAGTTTATTATTGCGATGATAAATTCTTATCGAGCGGTATTTCAGAGAATACATTATTACAACATTTTATTTGAAATAATGTAATTCATTTCATGAATAAACGATATTTTTTTATTGTATTTCGAATCTAAATTGGACATTATTTGTTTTGTGAAAAGTCGAAATTATTGAAAGTCGGAATAGTCGCAATTAACTTCAACTGCATAAATGAAAAAATGTTATTTTACATATATAAATTTGAACGAACTAGTTTTCGTAAGAGCCATTAATTTAATCTTTAAATGTCACTTTCAGTGTAAAAAGGTTTAAAAATGTATAAAAGCGAGTCGTTTTCATGCTGTTTCATAGAAAAAATTGCTTGACTTTTCTAGTTCAACGAGCATTGTTGTATAAATATGTCAATGACAGGTATAAATGTAATTACTTCCATCACACTTTTTTCGTAATTTTTGTGTGTAGCAAAGCAAAGCCGTATTTATTTCAATTTTTTCCAAGTTTGAATTCGTTGGTAGAATAAAAAAGTCTTGTTATTATTTTGACGTGAAAAATAAGAATCATTGAATTCAAAAGTTTTTTGTGCTTGGTTTAAATATTAGTTTCAAGTATATTATACATTTTACTGTAGCGAATTATTTGTAAAATAATTGGCTACAAGTTGAGTTGAAAACCAGCATTGAGCCTAAACTAGATTTCGAGCGTTTGGGGCCGTAACGGTACAAAGTGTTGGGTTGGATGGTTGGTTGGTTGTAGGTGGGTCAGGTCGAAAAAAGCGAGCGGCGATTTTGGCATTGGGAGCGCGGGCGCGTCCGACGGCCGATGGTGGGTGTCGGCCGAGCGCGGCTAAGGGCATTCTCCATTGTGAGCAGGATTCTTTGGGTCGCAGGTTACAATCCTACGTTTAGAAAGTAACCGAGAGCGAAGCTCGCTCGGCCGTGCGTGCGCTTGTTCGCCTTCTCCGGAGAAGAATGGCGACTGCTTTAATGCCGCTCTTGTGCGTTGTACACATGTCTTCCGCGCTCATTCAGAGTTACCGTATCTCATCGGCATTTTTCTCTTCGGAGGGTCGGCTTACTCGCCTGCCGTCTCCCTGCCACAATGTTTCATCGAAATAAACGCTTTCGGATAATCGCGCGCCGCAACAACCGTCGCCGTTTTCAATTTCACTCTCCAACAACGCGGCTCAGCTTTTATTTTATTATGCTGCAGTAAACGCTATCTATCCATCAATACAAATGTTAATCTTACTTTGACAAGGGAAAAATATACACTCTTTTACCTTTACGTTAGTTATAATTACACAAAATCAATGTTCGTCAAATGTTATTTTAAATATAGACACTTTGATTATATACGGATAGGAAAAAGATTTGCATTTTGAAATGTACCATATTATATACGGAAATTTAAGATGGTAACTGTCCAAATTAAAGACACCAGTGTCTAAATTAAGACACCGGTCTTTTTATTGACACCTGTGTCGGAACAGTTTTTGGAGTGTGAGTGCTTTTTAATTATACTTCTTACGTTTTACTATATTTTGTTTGGAATCGCCTGCAGTTTCTGTTACTACTTAACATTCGATTTGATAGCAAACTTTTGCTTCATTCATTGAAATTTATTCGGAAGATGTTCCAACGTTTTACATACTTAAAAATCTGTATATCTTTACATTTTTACCCCAATACTATGCGATAATTATTTGATGTAAAATAATAGAATGTTATAACTTTTTAATCAAAGGCAGATCGATTAAATCTCACTTTTAGCGTATAAAATTATACAAAATTCATTTTACTTCATCCCCAAGTATTAAAATTTTCGCGTCTGTTATCTGATGATCGATTAATCAATTGATTTAAACAATCATAATATATTACCTAGACTATGGTTTATTTCATTATTAGGTGTTTCTCGATAATCGTTGATTGTAATTGCACAATGGTCCCTTGGCTGCGAAAAAGGAAACGTGAATTCATGTCTTAATGTGGAGAGAAAAGATCCCGCGGGACAAAATGAGCACGTCTTTTAATGTCACTGACGAACGCTAACTTTTATGATCGTGTTACTTGAAATGGCGATCGCGTGATTCATAAGGAATCGCTTTGACAATTTTCAAATCTCGATAGTTATTACTGCATCCTCGTAAAACTGAAATCGAGCGTGCGCTATGCATGTGGGTCGAATCGGCTTTGAACATTGCTTTGAATAAGTTTTGCTTTAATTATAATGAATTATAATGAAACGTGCTTTGATAATGCGACGGAATCACTGTGATTTGTTGGCAATAATTTTTAATAGGAGTCGGACTTTGAAACGAAATTCATAATTTACTGCAAGCAAAATGCTGTTTGCAAAGAAATTGCAATGAAGAAATGTTATATTAAATGGAATTCTTTGCATGTGTTGAGTTTATTATTTGCGCGATGATTTCTGAATGTCTTTGCTTTGTCGTAGCCGAAATAAATAATCAAACAAAAATTGTATTGTAAAACGTAAACTGTGTAATTTGCAATTCAATTATACTAGTTTAAGAAAAAGTTTAGCTGAAAAGTTTTTTGTTGAATTGGGCCAAGTTGAAACAAATTTAATGATTATAAGAAAGTGTATATTATGCTTGAAATTATTACTCGAAACAATTGTAATACACTTGACTCAAGGTAGTAAAATAATACCAAAGTGTCGAATAGAAATAATAAAAAATAATTCCTAAGTAATAAATTCCTAAAAATAATTCCTAGTTCAGTCTTACTGTTTTGTGAATAGGAGACCTGAAAACTAGTAGAATATCGGTCAATCATTTGAAAGCGAGTACAAATGTTATCAACTAATAATGAAGTAATAAATATATTTTATGAATAGAAGTTGCTCCCTGACCCAAAAGAAAGAAAGGGAGAAAAAAAGAGAATCGAAACGAAGCACTGGGTCTCTAGAGTCGAAGCGTTAACAATGGGATTAGCATGAAACGCATCGAGCCGATTGGAGGACAGCATTAGACATTAGTAGGCAGCCAACAGTTGGCAACATTGTAAATACGAAGGTGACGGGTACGTGAGCGCACACACGGCCGCGGTAAGCGTCTCTACCTCAGCGGCGCTTTTCTTTCCTTTTTCGCTAGGTATACCGGGGGATCAGGGCCGCAAGAGAAGATCACCGCGAGCGCGCGTGACAAGAATCTTAATGCCGCGCGTCGTGGAAAATTCGACAAAGACAATTTTGCGACATTGACTCGGCCCTTGCATTGCACGCGCGTAATTGAGCCGCGATGAAGCGTCGCTACGCGTTATTGTTTGATCCCCTTTGCCGGCCCGAACGGCCGTTTCGACCCTATTACCATAACTGCCGTCGAATAAGAAATTGAAATGCGCGCCGCGGGAATGTCAAGCGCGCATTCCTCGGTATTCATTAAGGGGATTCGCGTGCGCGCGACATTTCAACTTTAACGTACGTTTTCACGGGGCAATCCCATTTCGCGGGCACGCGAAACGCTCGCGCGCACCCGGCCCGGATCGATGCAAATATTATTACGCCAGAATTGATGAATCGGCGTAATTATCCGTCGCTGGAAGATGTTGCAGCATTATTAATAAGACGCGCCTTTCGTGAAAATTGCGACGACGAGTTTCATTGTGACGCGCGCGGCCGCACTTTTGCCGTTGCCAACGTTAATTATTTGCACCGTTGTGACGAACCTTTGTTCGCGTTTTATCGTCCGGGAGAACGGCATCCGCGTTGCGTGCCGAGGTCGTTGAAAAATTCGGATTCTTCGAGACTTTTCAAATAACACTCCCAAGAGTTTATTCGCGACTTTCGATGCCGGAAATAATCAAGAGGCGACCATCTAATGAAATACGGATAATGTATACATTTTTTATCATTTTGCCATTATTATCATGCGAAAAAGATTGATTTTGCAATTGTAGTTAAACTTTTTTACTGGAAATTTAATTAAGAGCTACTAACGTAAGCATGAAATTTATAGATGATTAAAGTAAAATGTATACGAACCAATCATAATATACCTTCAAATTATTAATCAACCATTTAATTGAAGCATATGATAAAATTAAGTCGATGGTGCTTCTTAAAAATCATAATATTTATATCTAGGCTTTTTCACAGCACAAGGTTTTTCGTAAAAAAAATGCAAGGCAGAAATATTTATTTTTATATATGACTTAAAGTTTTATTTAGTAAATAAATAACCATGCCATCTACTTATGATAATCAAGCGTTTTTCTCAAAGCATCGCCTACTGAGACAAGAGATTTGTATCACGATAAAATGATATCGTTCAATATTTCTTGAGAAATTTCCCACGTGCTCATTGGATGAGCAGGACAATTCAGCAATGTCATTGGTTAAACTTGTTCGCAATATACATTACGTTCATTTAACTCCATTCTTCCAATTTCATAATAATTAGGCCGATAATAATTTTGGAAAATTGGTAAATTGAATTTAAAACGACATCTTTGCAGCGACCCAACATATTTAATCGATTTCGAATTACCTCCACCTCTTGTTTTTCACCTGCAACAATAATTCCTTTTACCCAGCGTCCCATTGATTTAAATAATAAGTTAGAAACATTTAATTACTTTGCTGCCGTCGGATCGCAATTTCTGCATCTCGCAGACTCAATTGACAGATTGCGGCGGCAATTTATCTTCACTGTGTCATTGTTTCGAAACAGTGCCAACAATTACTTTTGTCACAAGAATGTTAACAGCTCTATACAAATCAACTCAGTGTGCCACTTTTTGCTCCGATTTTACATTGCTGGGAAAAACGAAATCGATATTAAGCTCAGCCGTCCGATTTTCATTCTCCCGTGGTTGCAACGCATCTTTTATTTATTGCTCGATTTCCTTCGACCCCCTCCGATACCCCGCCCACCCTCCGTTATATTTTTCTTCTCTTAGTATTTCGTTTAATTTTCATCATCTCCGTTACATAATGTCATTAATAATTTATCACAATGTCGCTACGCGGGTTGCAGTCTTAATTACGTTTACGTTTTTTTTTTCTTCTCTTTTTCTTCTTTTTTTTTTCTTTGTTTCTATTGACGTTGCATCATTGTGCCGCAATCTGCGAATTGTTCAAACGAAACGCGCCGCGAGGCAATTATACGGCAATGAAGAAGAAACGCGACTCCAATGATTAATAAAACATAATTGACGCATGGTAATGAGGAATCGTGAAATTGATGTGACAAACGCGTTTTTCGGAGCAATGATATAACGAATGCGGAGGCAAAGGAATAGGCCCTCGTATAAAATTGGGGGTCCAAGGCATAGATGAAGGCTTTGGCAAGCAATAAATGTGCCGATTTAATTTGTATCGATTAAAATTCGAAGAAAACCATTGCCCGAGCATTGGTTTTTGCTGCGGAGCAATAATAACGGCGCGGATTATTCACAAATTACTGCTGCGTATTTTGTATCATTAATGTGGCGCAAAAGTTTACACACTTCTTTGAATTTATTATTAAATTTTATTGAAGAAGGTAATTTTTAATTCATCCGTTTTAGTTATTTGAAAGTCGCGGTTTCGCAAATTTGAATCGAACGACAGTGTTGCAATTTTTACAAACCGTCAGTATTTCGATAAATATGACGTAGGTGACGTAGCGATTGTCACTGGAACGATTCCAGCACAGGCGCAAAAAGTTACGTCTAAACGTTGCTTTTAATAAAAGCAAGTAATCCGGCGTAGAACGGGCGCCTCGGCAAAAAGTCGCGACAATGAAAGGGACCTGATGTTACTAATTAAACGACTTACCGTGTACAATTTGCTTAGCAATTAAGTGAAATAACGTATATTTTGTTGTGCAGTGGAATTCCGGGCAGATAAAAAACAAGAGAGACAATAGACAAAGAAAGAAGATGGTAGGAGGAAAGTGCAAATCCGCGTCATTTTGCTTTGACTGAGATTTTTAGCAAGCATTTGGTGTTTCAAATTTGGACGTTTTCCGACTTTTTGTCTTTGCGCTTACGTTATTTCATTAAATCTCGAATGGTAAAATGAATGCTCTGAAATACAATTCAGGAAATGTTTGACAATGGGAGAATTGTTTG
>JABFOV010006687.1:0-10348 GCA_022817685.1 Aradophagus sp. ZL-2020
GGCATAGTCTTCGACCAAAATTTGAGGTAGCCTAGTCTTCGTCTGGGGTGTCGATATAATGTCTATTGGTCTACTGGTAATGGATGCAAAGGTATTCCATAAAATAGACCACAACGAATCGACAAATTTTTTCTCTCTATGTGGAGCCATCTAGTTACAATAAAACCTTGAATAAAAAAAAAAAGTAAAAACTACATTAGCGTGAACATTACTATGAAACGGCGCGATTTATTTGGGATCGGAAGCTGATGAACCCGTTGAACGTAAAGCCCCCGATATTGCGGGATGATAAGCATCGGTGTTGAATAATTAGTCCCGAAACGGGCTGTGTGTTCCCTGCGTGTTTCGCCGCTCAATCGCTACCTGCGACGTGTTTTTGAAGGTAATTTATAAATACGCCACGCCACCTTGTGCGCCGAAAGCTACAGGTGTTCGAGAAACGCTCGGAAATTACGGCTAACTAATTACCGTCCAACAGGTGATGACGATACAACTTGGGCTGTGCGAAAAAAATGCGAGCCGCCGAAAACTGATTATCACCTCCGATGACTCGTGTACCGACGTATTTCGTTTTGCCTGCGCCGCGATCTCTGACGGTGAAACTCTTCGTTGTTTTGTCTCGTTTCCTTCGTAGTTCTTCGTTGCGCGGTGTGATTTTCGATTTTCAAATCGATCGCGACGAAAAAGTTCATTTCAGTAACTAGAGGTTCTTAAGTAGAGGTTTGTAAAGCAACGTCGCACGGAATGAAAAATCGGACAAATTTGAGTTACGTTTAATATACTAATTTGGGGAAGAAAACATTTTTGAAACTAAAAACGTTCGAAATTGTATCAATACGGTACACCAAGCCGATGGGACAAAAGAGTATCAAGTATTATCCCTTATTTGTAGAAAAAGTCATATCAATTTCATAGCATACCAATTTCGCTCGAAGTTTACGCCAAATTAGTATATGTGTCCTGCAAATGTAGGGCGTAATTTACTTTTGCTTTTACAAAAACTCTTTATTAAATTGGTATATAAACACTGAGCAGAATAGGTGACGGAATGAAATTGGTAAAAATATTTTTATATCGACGCACAGAATTCTTTCCTTTTTTAATATAACACTGTAATATACGAAAATTATACCGTTTTAAGATATTTTTGTCAAGTTTTTCAAATTTCAATTTTATAGAATCATGGCGTACTAAATTAGTGAAGCTGTTCTTTAATTGTTCGATGCGATTAAACGGGAAACATACATCGATTGGTTGAGAAATCGATTATTTCATACAAATTTTTGATACGCTTTTACATTTTCCTGCGTAAATAAATTTTGAAAGAACACTCACAAAAAGGATGCATTGAGTGAAGAAAAATTTTTTTGGTCCAAGACAAAATGTACCTTGATATTTTGCCAAGAATAAATGTTCTTGAGCCGAGAAAAGTTGCCTTGATCCAAGATACTAAGTGATTAAGCGAAGAAAAAATGTCTTGACAGCATAATATTAGGTTTTAATCGAAGAAAATAATAGCAAAACTTAGTGATTCTTGAACGAAGATAAAGATTTTTGTGAATGAAAGAGAAAGAACCACTTATTGTTATTCCTTAATTGCTTTTGTTATTGGAAAATGTCTTACACACTTCATCGATTATTGTAATGCAATTAATCGAATGTTGTTAATCGCCTTTCGATTAATCGCTACTTTGTTAATAATCGCGCCATCCTGCATCCTACACCAAACTCCGAACCATTTTCGCGAGGGAATCGTTCCCCGCGATACGAATTCGTATTAATTTTAATTGACTGAAAAGAAAGAAAAATACAACCACTTCATTATTGTAATTCCAATTAGAGTCGTCTTACGTGGAACTCGGCGGTTTATCTTGAATCGCACGGCGGTTCGAGCGTAATTAGTCTAAAATAATTTGTCGCCTGTCTCAGGTTACGGACGTTTCTCAAAGAAATAGCAGCAGCGGCACCAGCGGAAGCGCTTCCTCGCCGAGTTCCGGGGTCAGCAGCCAGTTGACCGGCTGCCATGTCGGCAACACGGGCAATCAGCAGGCCACCCTGGCCCAGATCGTCGGCCAGCAGATCCTCATGCACAGCTCCCTCAGCAACCTCAGTCCCCAGGACATTCAGGCTTTGGCGTCCACCTTGCAGCAACAGCAACAGTCGCTTCAGCAACAAATACAGCAATTCGCGATGTTCCAGCAGGCCACTCCGGCTTCCGGACAGATACCACAGTTTTTCATCCAAAATCAGGTCAGTTTTTCGATTGTCATGACAAAAATATCAATAAAATATACAGGGTGGCCACTTTCTGGAAAACCTGGAAAGGCAGGGAATTACGTTGGTCAGGAAAAAGTCAGGGAATTTTGCCAGAAATCAGGGAAAATTGAAAAGGTCAATTACAAATCATTAAAATGTCACAAATAACGAAAATTACGTCCACTAATTTTTCATATCTCATTTCGCTTCATTTTTATATATAAAAAAATGCATTGCTAAAATGAATAACAGTTTCTGATGATTATTTTTTAATATTGTAGAAACAAGTTATTCTTATATCAGGAAATATGTACTCAAATACATCAAATTGTTTTATCAAAAAGTCAGGGAAAAGTTGCTTAAAACCTTTAGAAAACCTGGAAAAGTCAGGGAATTTTGTTTTATAAAAATAGTGGTTACCCTGATGTAACAAATTCAATTATTAAGAACGCTGATTGTCAGTTTGTTTATCTCCTTTGTCATCATATCTTCCTTTTAATTTGTTGTTTTATACGGAAGATATCATTTTTGCAAACAAATGATGCAATTGAATGTACTTTGGATTCGTTTTTTAACGTTACTTCAACTTCCATTTTTTCGCGCGATTAAACTCATCATTGGAACCATTCAAAACGAGATGATGAGAAAAACGGAACTAAAGACTTATTGTGATTCAAGTTTGAACGTAGTTTTGCAATGAATTTATTGAAAGAAGACTAATGGACAGTTTGAATGGACTATAAAAAGGTTTATATTATCGTGGAAACTGTTTCGACTCGGAGAGAATTATTTCCGACAAAGCATTTGTCATGAAAGTAGTAAAATGGTCATTCGTGTTTATTACGACGTGACAACTGAAAGCATTCGTACCTTTTTATGAAAAAAGGATGGCTGATTTAAAATCGTGCCAAAATTATTTCAAACGGGTAAAAAATACTCAAGTTTCGACCCCAAAATATCCGATAAGGCATTATGAAGATTTTTCGAATACTCGCTATATCAAATTTCCAAAACGAAATGGATTCGGGATGAATTTAAGATTTCTTACGTGACTTCCCTGCGACGTTCGATCAAATTTTAATCACATACACCATAAGACGTTTCCAAAGTAGATTCAATAACCCAAATCCAAATAAAAGAATGAAACTGTTTATATCGAAAATCAAAGCCGCGGGCGAATTGATGGCCGATCCCAAAATCGCATTGAAAATTATTCGAGAACCAGAACTCCCTTACGTGACTCCGACGCGCCAACAAGAAAGTCCCGGAAAATTGCCAATAAAAACGGATTGAAATTTCGATTCGATCCGAAAGCAATAAAGATCGAGCAACAATCCGCGAAACGTTACGAGCGTCATTGTAATCGGGCCTCGGGGCACGAATGATTTTTACGAGGCCGACAAAAGGGGGGAGTAAGAAGTAGAGGGGGGGGGGCGCACCGATCCGTCGAAATATGTTAAAACACGAAATCCCGTGATGCAGGGGTCGTCATATTTCACAGCGCGAAAATTCTTACGCGCCATTGTCTGACGCGCGAGATATGATTTCTTGCTTCGCTTCCAATGGCCCGGCGATTGTTCGGCGAACGTATCGATCGTATAATGCGGAGATCCGGCGCCGGTGAATAGGCCACGGGTTATGGATTCTTATTCTTCGGTTGTATGCATACGGGCGAAGGAGCCCGGAAAAAAGTAACAAAACGACTTTGCGCTTAGCAGCGGGGTCTAATGGCACCCCCCTCCCCTCGGCCCCCACTCCCCGACGGTCCCCCTCCAGGGGCGTCCATTGAAAAGAGGGAAGGGGCCCCGCGGCACCTTGTCACAGGGGCCTCCTTTGTTGGTCAACACGTGGCTCGGAGTCTCGTCCCCCCTCGGACCTAAGATCCGTCGTTGGCGCTTTATGCCTCTTGTCTAAACTCCTCAAAAGGGACACACGACCTCCTCGAGGAACCCTTCCGCGTTCGATAAACGCACACGCGTAACCTGTTTCGGCCCGGCGAGCACACGCCTCGACACAATGACGGGCCTTTCAGCGGTGTCGTGTTCGGCTACTGTGTATTCGTCTTTCACGCCGGATTAACAGGGCCCTATTTTAATTTCTCCTTTTTCCTTGCGCAACTGATTGAACGGTGGAAGAAAAAACCCGCGCTCGATTATCTTCGGGGCAAGAATTTCGGTGATACAGCAACATCCTCGGCGACTGACTATCGTGGACGGAATACCTCTAAGAGAGTTTTGAATATAGATGCCGCTTGGTGATCCGCTACGATTTTTGCGCGAAAAGAAGTTAATAGGAATGTAAAGTGGGGCGGGTGATTGGAATTTTAAGTTATGAATTGAATGGAGAAAAAAATCAAAGATAAAAGTTACTTCTTTCCCAATCATAACTGTAAATACGCCATTATTTTGCGACCCAATCGACTATAGTATTATTTATTTTAAAATTTATAGGCAATATTAACTTCCTTGACTGTTATATCGTTAAACAATGATTATGGCAAACTTTCTTGTGATCTTTGTTAATTTCCAATTACATAATTTAACAATATCTAAAAGATATTATTTAACAGTTTGTTTAACAAAAGTAATCACGAACGATTCAATTAAATTTAATTCGCAATCATTGATAGTATAAATTGATTCTATTATTATCAAAGAAATTACTGCCACTCTTTCCGTGAAAGCACCTCCAAACAAGCCACTAAAAGTACACTTGTTCTTTCACCGTTTCGCGAAAGTCAGGCAAGGTCGACTCACGCTCGAGCGATTCCGCAAAAACCCAACGTCTATAATTAAATCGACAGTTTACAAAAACAACTAATTGAGAATTCAATCCACTTTATTCCTAATTAAATTGAAATTGCGCGCACCCCATTAATACGTAAATAAAGAGGGACACTTAACTAATAAGACACCAAAACCGTCGAGCATCGTCGCAACCTATCATTAAGCCAGACCTAAAACAATCCCGTGAATTAATCACCATAAATTACGATGCACCTTGCACTCGTTGGCCCACGAATTAATCGACTCACGTCAACAGCCTTTCTTTCCGGGGCCTAAGTCGGCCGACACACGACCATTGACAGACACGTATCTTACGGTCGGAGGTACGCCGTCTAACCACAATGTCTTTATTCACGCGATAACCTGTTGCCAAACCCTTCCCGGTGAGCCGAATGTAAAGCACAGTCAATGCCGAGTCTACATAAATAAGCATAAAGTATGCGCCGGGCCGACACGTGACCCGTCCAAGAATCAGCCGAACCCTTGCTCGGGGTGCCTCCCTATTCGGTAGAGTATCGAAGAAAGGGTGAAGACAATCGATCTCGAGAGATGGCAATCGTAAAGTGTTTTGTCATGGAGGCAAAGCAGGTCGGAATTATAAAATCCGTGTTCCAAGTTCGACGCGTGTCGAAGGTGAAAAAAAAAAAATGTCTGGAAAAAGCTGACGACTATCTAGTCAAGATCGAAGATTGTAATCGAATCGAAGACGTCGAGTTAGATATAATGAGCTTAACGTTCGATAATGAATAGGGATAGTAGGGATAAAGTAGAGAAAACGGACGTCCTTTTTCTTTTCGTTATGGATTCCTGTACATGAGTTTCGGGTAATGGAAAATTGAAACCATATCGCATCTTGCAGGGGCTGTTGCAGAGCGGTGGCTATCCCCAGAGACCGAGTCATCCGCGCTCACAGTCCATGCAGGTATTTCATTTTCCGCTCGACACGTAGATTGTCACTTAGCTAATAACGAACAACAGTTTAAAGAAGGCGATGCACGTATTGTAGTGGAGAATTGAAACGGGGAAACTGTAGACCTAAATCTGGATCCTAATTGGACAATCTAGATATTTAGGCGAACACCAATCTTGACGATGAAAAGACCGCAACTGTTAATCAATCGAGTACACTCAACTTTTTCAGTATCTACATTTTGTCTGAATAAAAATGGCTTTAACTATGATTAGTTTTAATTACTTTTGATGAAAACCATAATCGAATTTTTGTTACGCATCGTTTCAATAATAAATTCGTTAATCAGTAAGATCTAAGTAAAGTTATATAAATTTTTTAATTTAAATTCCTATTTTTTACGCCTTTATTTTATTTAAAATATAAATTATTTAATATTACAGAATAAAAAAATGCCATTTCAGTATTGTAAATAATGAGAAAGCTGACTGAAGTTGTTTCCCTCTTTCACCAGTTACTCTCCGTCGTCTTTTTTCCGAATCCTTTAATTATAATAGTCAATAATTACATGAAAACTGAAAATTTACAATAAAATTTACTTTTCAGGTTCAGCAAGCCGTTGCACAGGCAGCTCAGCAATTGCAAGCACTTCAGAAGCAGCAAGCCCTGCAAGGAGGTGGCAACCTTGTCGGAAGAAATTTAGCTAGCCAGCAGAGGTCACCACCTCCATCAGGTACCCCACCCGCAGTCAAAGCTACCCCCAACAGACTGGAACCTTCGCCAGAAGAAACGACAGATTTGGAAGAGCTCGAACAGTTCGCCAAAAACTTCAAACAAAGGCGAATCAAGCTAGGCTTTACTCAGGGCGACGTGGGTTTGGCCATGGGTAAGCTCTACGGCAATGATTTCTCCCAGACGACGATATCCAGGTACTTAGTTATCCTCGATTTTACAGTTTATAAATGTATGAAAAGACAAGACAAATTCATCTAATCACACTTTAATTTCAGGTTCGAAGCACTAAACTTGTCATTCAAAAATATGTGCAAACTGAAACCTCTTCTACAAAAATGGCTAGAAGATGCGGATAAATCAATCAGCAACCCGAATTCCCTGACGAACCCTTTAACAACGCCAGAGGCCATCGGCAGGCGGAGGAAAAAACGAACGTCTATAGAAACTAGTGTGCGGATAGCTCTGGAGAAGGCTTTCGTGCAAAATCCCAAGCCAACTTCGGAAGAAATCACGATTCTAGCCGACAATCTTAGCATGGAAAAAGAGGTTGTCAGAGTCTGGTTTTGCAATAGGTAAATGTCTACGAGACCAATAAATAAATCTAAAGATTAAAGAATAGTGATTTGTACGAGTGCTATAATTGCCTGGATACTTAACTAAAACTGAATTTACAGGAGACAAAAAGAGAAGCGAATCAATCCCCCAACAGCAGCGATGGGAAGTCCGACAATGGCTTCACCCGCGCCATCTGTCTTCGCGTCCCTCGCAAACTCCATGTCAGGCAGTCCATTGGCTCTGACAACGCACTCTTCTGGAGTAGGGCACTCACATCCCCACTCGACTCCTCTCGGATCGCCGTTACCCCTAGCTTTGGTTGCTTCATCGGGTGGTAACTATCACCCTCTCTCAAACAAGACGCACGAGTGACACAAGACCGTGGCTCAGCCAACGAATACTGTCTACAATCAACAGCGCCGTCTATGCAATATACCGGAATTTTACCATTAATTCCCAGCGCATCAGCAAAACCTATATTCTGCACGGAGAGAAATAAACCGGAAAAATTACAATGCTTTTCACCCTAATTTGAGACTATAGGGGGAGCATTTTTTCGGTTTTTTTCTCTTTGTACACACTGTGGAACGAGAATTTAACGCCAAGGCGTGAAGTCAAAAACACTTGTGAAATCGTTTTACGTAAATTAATTTAAACGAACGTGCGAACGAAATGACATGTGGTGATAACTGAACAAACTTCCTCAATTCAAACGACGGACTTAAAATTTTAAGGGCTTTGTACGTAAGCAGTGACCGTTGTTGGTCAGAGCGTCGAATAAACTCGATCGTTATTATTCTCGTCACCCATTGTGATTACAGAATTAAATTACGAAAGTCGCTGATAAAGCTTGCTGCCTACGTACAAAAGGTGCTAAGAGGAATGGCTTAGTTTTGTCGGATTTTAGACTCGGTTGTGAATTTGTACATTACTGCAATGTATTTCCGTTTAAGCTAGATTTTACGTTGTTTCCAGAATCTTTGTTGTTACTTTAGGTAAAAATTTTAGGCATTGAATTGCAATTTATTTCGTGTTCCTCTCAGTATAAAGACAAAAGGAAAAGAGAAGCGAGACGATGCCGCACGTAACTCGAAACATTGTGAAGCGTAAAAAAGTTCCTAACGCTGTTATGATTTCGCCGTGTTTCTTACGTGATAACTTAAGCTTAAGTTACACGATCGTTGAAGCAGTTACAAGATCGATATTTTTGCAAAGCATATCCGTAAATTTTACAATATGTGAGATCTATGAATCGAAAGGGGACAAGCTTCACGCGAATTAACTTGAACTTTATCCCTTTTCTATGACCCACTTCTAAAAATTCAAAATGTTAATTTACAAAAGTCCTATTAATTACTGGATACTGTCTTAGAAAAAAAAATAAAAATTCAATGCAAAATGACACAACACCAGAAAGCCGCTTGAGAGATAAATTTAAAGCAGCTTACTCTCAATGTGAAATTCAAATTCAAAAAATTCGACGAAAGTTTTCGAAACTTGATAACTGCTCAACCGACCGTTATTTTCTTTGTTATTGTCTGCAGGGTCATGTAATGTTTTAGGCGAAAGCGAATCAGACGTGAATGTAGATACAATTATTAGACATTCGTCTTTCGCGGAGTTTTACATATCTGTATAAGAAAGCACCTGTAAATAAACGTTAGGTTTAAAGATCGCTAAAACGAAACAGCTACGTGCGTTGAAGTGCGATGAACAATTGTTTCGATTTCCCGACCAAATTCATTTTTATAGTTTTATACCGCTTGGATATCACAGCCACACTGTACCACTTGGAAATTCACGTCGAAGAATGAAGCGACAGGGACACCACTTTCGGCGCCGATTGATTTTCATTCATATCAATTAACTTACAAGAATAAAAAGGAAAAGAAAAAAATAGTTGGAAAGAAGACAGAAGAACGAGTTGTCGACAATCTCCGCTGAAGTTCTCCTTTTGAACCTTGAACATTCATACGAGGGCGTTATAAATAAATGTATTTAAGGCCGATGTAAACATAACGAGCGCACATAACAAGCGGATAATTATATAAATGTACGGAAAGACTTGAGCGTGTCGTTGTAAATATGAGCTCGTGTTGTTAGTCGATCACAACGAGTATCGTCGATTAAACTATTGTCGCTCGGTGCGACGCAAAATGTACATTACGTGAGAGACCTTTTTTTTACAAATACCATTCCACGGAAGCGAGTGCATGTCTGCGTGTGTATTATTTTTCGGCTATTTATTGGCATCTGTCAAAGAATTGCGAATTCCGTTTCGGATTGAGCAAAGGCTAAAAGTTCCTAACAGTTTTGTGGCGCGCTCCATTCAACCAGCCGGTGACTTTGAATATCAGAAGCGATCACTTCGATAACTTTTATAAACGCCTCATCAGCGAATTATATTTATGCTATAATGGTAATTATTAATTTAGTATATTTCTGGATATCATACATTTCTGAAATTTATTACATCCAGAGATATAAAAATTGATATATTGAGCATCGGACAAGTTGAACATCATTCAACATCCATCATTTAATAACATATTTTGAAATGTTTTAAATGTTTGCAACATTATTATGAAAAATTATCGCTTTGATAACTATAGCAAAGATGAAATCGATGGCTGGGAAGAAAAACCCCCATTCTCAAACTGGCAATGAAGGACACACATTCTCAATCTGGCAATGAAAAACCCCCATTCTCACACTGGTAATGAAAAACCCCCATTCTCAAACTGGCAACGAAGAACCCCCATTTTCAAACTGGCAATGAAGAACCGTCATTCTCAAACTGGCAATGAAAAACCCCCATTCTCACACTGGCAATGAATACAAATTGGGGGTTCTTCGTTGCCAATTTGAGAATGAGGGTTTTTCATTGCCAATTTGAGAATGGGGGTTTTTCATTGCCAATTTAAGAATGGGGGTTTTTCATTGCCAGTTTGAGAATGGGGGTTTTTCATTGCCAATTTGAGAATGGGGGTTTTTCATTGCCAATTTGAGAATGGGGGTGTTTCATTGCCAATTTGAAAATGGGGGTTTTTCATTGCCAGTTTGAGAATGGGGGTTTTTCTTTTCATCGATCGAAATGTTTGTGAAG
>JABFOV010006688.1:0-10345 GCA_022817685.1 Aradophagus sp. ZL-2020
TTACAATTATGACCTAAAATCTGAACAAATTTTATTAGAATGAGATAGTAATTTTCTTTTTTGGGTAAAGTATGTCCACGCTTTACCAACAAGTTAGTAATTTTTACTATTCATTTTTCTCCGTGTAGTTGTTCGTATTTAATTAATAATTTTTTTGTTTGATGAGATTTTGTTTCCGAATTCAAAGTTTAACCTCGTTGCATACAAAAAAATTTACTACATTGATTAAGTAATCTTTTAGGAAAATGTGTCTCAAAAAAGCTAACGTGCCTATTTTATGAGTGTCTGAATGATCTTTAAAATAAAATTTGTATACATGCATTTGAATATATACATATAGAATAATGCAGAAATAAATAAAATATTACTTGAAGATAAATGTTACAAAATTGAAATTGCTTTATTAAGTCGATGAAAGAAAAAATTGAAGCTATTTTTCATAATTATTAATTTTGAAATATATTTACTAAATGTCACATCCCCGTTAAACTACGGCATTTTACAATAAAAAATTGTTAAAAAAAGTCACAATAAAAAGGAACGGGATTCGCATTTAATATTGAGGTATTGGTTGCATGCAATTAATGATAGCTGCCAAATGTCACGGTGAAATCATAATTGTGGAAATGTCAAAAGTATGTATGCTCAAATCCTTCGAGTTTCGCAGGTGTATTGTGGTGGCGAGTTGCGAACCGGTGTAGGACGTTGTAAGATCAAGTTAAAGATCAAGGAAATAATAAAGCAGAAAAGTCGCGGGTTTTGTGCCGTTTGATGATAATATAAATGAATTACGACTTGACTTTGTCTGCATTGCGTTATTCATGGCATTCGCGTGAAACGTTCACCACACATGCAGAAGTATTTTGTTGAGTTAGCCCAAATTTTGTCAATTGAACGAAATAATTTTGTCGTTTACAGCCAAACAAATCTATGTTATTGAAATAAAATACGCACTTTGGTTAAAAGATTTGTTTCATTTAACTATGGATTTATTTTGCAATACAATACACACTTTTATTATGTTTGATTTTTTTTATTAATTATGATTGAACTGTGAATTTTGTTGAACTAACAAAAGATTAGTGTTGAATTGCATTTCATGTTTCATGCTTTCTGAGTAATTAACGTTTCAAATTTAGCTTGAAAAGTTGCTTGAAACAACATTTGTATTGATACTAATTTCAAAATGTAAATTTTTTTTATTTCAAAATATGAAAACAAAAAAAAAATAAGATGGACTAAACGAAATTTCGTTTGTTATAACTAATGTCTTTTAATACAATTTATATAGTTAATTCAACACATTCGTTTCTGTGCGTGGAAGTATGTTGGCCGAACGAGTCACTCACTGAAACTAAACATATTGTTATGTGCTCATAAGAAATCAAGAGCACTCGTTCTGAGATAAAGCGAAACGACTTGTTGTTTCATAAGAAAACACAAAAAGTGTTTCATTGAAGAAATAAAAAATAATTCTTCAGTTTCATTCAAGAATCATTAAATTTTGCCATTATTTTCTTCGTTCAAAACCCAATTTTAATCTGTCAAGACATTCATTCTTATTTCAATTATTTAGTGCCTTGAACTAAAAAACTTCTCTTAGTTCGAAAAAATTTATTCTTAGCAAAATATCAAGATCAATTTTGTTCTCATTAGAAATTTTTTCTTCGCTTAACGCATCATTTTTCTCACTATATCTATTGGTCTTGAAGTTTATTTTTCCGATAACTGTCCGTCTTCGATGAATTTCCGGCGCCCTTGAATTCGATTTCAACAGTCAATTATCGATGAATATTAGTGATGACAGAGTGATTAATTTTCAAATAACGAAATAAAAGAAGAAAAGAAATAAATTTATCAGTAATAGTTGCAGAGTCGCATTTATTAATTAACGAGTTGAGATTGAGGTAAAAAAGTGAAGGAAGAGAGAAGTAATTGGCCAACACACGGTTTCTTCACTATTACAATTCTCATATCAATTAGTGCCTGGCAGTAATTTCTTTAACCTTCCACCATTGTACTTGTCGTTGTTCGAAACGGAGTTACTTTTTCCTGTTGATGCATTATGCTCGCAGCTACATTTTTCCCGCGCAGTGACAGCTTTACTTTTACTCGCGATTTCCGCTCTTTCCAATCTATTGACATTTACCATATCACGTCTTAAGAGATTATGTTGTATGCTAACAATGCAACTCGTGGTCCATAGCATTTGCCGATTCAAATGTGTAACTTTACGTGATTTAGAGCGCAATTAATTCAAAAAGAGAAAGAAAAAAATTCTACAATCTAGCCAATTTTTCTCATACTGATAGCGTAATTAAATGTCAATGTTCTGACATTACTTATTGTCATGGCTGTTCATTGAAAGGACATTTTAAGTACTCTTTGTAATTGTAGGAAATGAAACAATGATAAAGTATTTAAAAAAAAGAAATATTTTTTCAACAAGCAGGCTGCTTTATGTGAGAGAAACATTTGTATTTCAAGTAAGAAATATTTTTTTAAGGAATGAATAAAAGTAATTTGATTATACTTAATTAACACTGATTTTGTCGACAGATAAAGAAAAGACACTAATTTGGGTAATTAAGAAGTCGTGCAAAGTTGCTACAGTGACCAAGAAATATATTGAAAATAAAAATATACAGTAAAGATAAAAAGTTAAAAATATCTCATTATTGTAAAGAACGTTTTTAAATAATTTGTGTGAAAAACAATGTAAATTATGATACTTTAAGATTTTTAAATACAAGCTGCCGAAGTAGACTTTAAGTAAACCAATCGATCACAGATGACTATTTGATTTAGTCAACCGAGTTATGCGAAATTAAAGCAAAACAACATGGCTGCACAGCATTTTTTTTATTTTATGCAAAAGATCCTTCATTTTTAAAGTGAATCATATTAGTTTTTTGTATCAATCTGATGTCTCTTTTCTTTGAAATATTAAATAATTAATACTTTATCACAATCTTGGCGTGAAAGACAATACAAAAAGTCACATTTTAAAATTGAATATTTCTGTAGCGATGTAAGAAAAAAACGATATTGATTTATTGGATTCCAACTTCAACTACTTATTTTAACTTTTTAAACAAAATACTATACACATGCGCAGAATTGTTCTATTGAAAACTAAAAGCAGTATTACTTTTTCGAAATCACAAAATATCACAGCGAAACAGTTCCTATTAAAAAATCACCACTTGACTCAACTGTCATGTTGAAATTGTAACAAAACTGATTTAAACTCGTTTCAATCCAACGACAATCATTTAAACCAACGTTCAATTTTTCCCCCAAGAAATTTTTGCACTAAAAAAAAACATATCCCGAACTCTCGATTTCCTTCCATTGAATGTTAAACCGACGCTTCATTTATAGTTTAAATTCAAGCGCGCTCGGGACGTCGATCGAAGGAATTGGCATCTCGACAAGCAATTATTCTTCGTTACGAAAGATTGCCGGGCAAAATCTTGATTCCGCCGCGCGTTTTCTCCTTCGATTGACGATGAAAACCGCTCGATTTTCCCATGCGTTCGATCTCCGCGGCGTTCGGCAGGGCTTTCATAATTTCATCTTCGGCGTAATTTCAGTTCATTTGCCCGAGATCGTATGATTATCGTATTACTCTGCGAGAAAAGCGCCGCGGCCGGGAAGGACGGGAGCGATGGGCATAATTAGCGGCCGTACGTCTAATTTAGCCGCTAATTCCTGGCGGCATTTCTAATCGACGGCCGGCGGTCCAATCGGCCAATCGATTTCTAAGATTAGGAAGTAGCTCGAGGCGGAAGAAGACAAATACTGCCGGAAATGAGAAAGCCGATGACGGCGAAAAACTTGGTTTCTCGGCTCGATCTAGGCCGAACTGGTAGCGGATTCCAGGCCACTTATCCGACACGCTCTTTTCTACAATCTATTTCAATCCTTCAAACTTTCGTGCAACTTGCATTATGCACACGTAACACTCGCGATCCGATCTTAATTGCTCCTAATTCTTATTTGATACAATTCGCGGCGAGAGATACGCCGATCGAAAGTTGAGCAACGTTATTATACAAACGTTATTGAAAAAAACGCTTCTTTGGAAATGTTCACAATTATATTTGGCTATCGGTGTCGGTCGATCTGATTGTCTCAGCTTTTTAATGGTATGCAAGGAAAAGTCATTTACGTCGTCGCGAAAAGGAAACGCAGCGATTTTCAATGACTGTTTTATTACGGGCAATTGAATTGTTGGACTAACGATTGCGGATGGCGAATTCGAATGTGCTCACAGAAGTGTTTTGTTTGAATCAACAAAAATGTTTTTAACCGAATGAAATAATTTTGTTGTTACAAAGCCGACAAAGGATTCTTTGTTGAAATAAAATGCGCACTTTGCTATGAGATTTCAAGACAAGAAAAAATGTTGCGTTAATACCAAAAACTGCTGGACTAACAACTTCTTATTTCAATTTAATCTTTTGAGGTAAAAGTTGATTTTTCGAGGTAAATTGACAGTCAACAGTTTTTTGTTGGATTTACAAAGAAATCTGACAACAATATTTTGTCAACTGAAAAAAAATAAGATGGATTAAACGAAGTTTCGTTTATTTTAACAAATATCTTTTAAGACAATGTTTATGTTTTATTCAACGTGTTCATTTTTATGATTCCGGAACCGGAAACCCCGCATATTGTAGTAATCAGTATAGCCACGAAACTAAGTGATTGTAATGTCAACATAATGTCATGGAGCATGCGTGAACACATAAAATAAAACTTGATTCATATGCGTAGTGTCGTGAAATTTTGATCATATTGAGCAACAATAAATGTAAGTGTTTTTTGTTTGTTATGAAATAAATTTTATAATTTTTTGTATTGTTATACTTTTTCAATTTTTTCTACATGTAAAAGTTATTACTAATAGTTTCATTACGAAGTTCCGACGTTGCAAAATTTTAAAATTTAAAAAATGCGCCATTTGTATAAAACTAGTAGCGTTTTCTTTTTTACAATAACCTGACCTAGGTTTTTAGTTCTCATTTCCTCCTTATACAAATTTTAACATTACAGAAAAAGATGGGTATAGAAGTAAAGTAAGTTATTGGGGAGAAAAAAAAGAAGAAAAAAAACTTTAAACCTCTTATGATATCCAGATAATAGAAGGTGGTATTCAAAAAAAAGGTACCAAAACTGTACATTACAAATATATTTTTAATTTTCTCTAGATATGTTATAGTTATAAACAATTAACTGACAAATTAATATTTAAGTACAGTTAAATTTAGAATTCAAAAATTGTAGTTTAGTAATACATTTCCGTCGTAATTGATACGTGGGAAAATTATATGAGGTTTAAAGAACATGCACTTCTCGTGACAAAAGGATGAATCAAAAAGTTAGCCACAAATTATAATATTTTCGTGTTATTAAGGTTGAATTCTTTTACTATATGGTCGCATTCACATCAGTGCTCTTTATTTAATGTTAAAGCAATACTGTGGAGTAATTTTTTCAATCCAACATTTACTCGAATTTTAATCAAATAACAAGAAAAAACTACTTCTTTGATGAGTAAATGTATGTATTAACTGTTTAATTCGCGTGTGCAACTTTGATTGATTGAAAATGTATACACACCCATTTCTAATTTAACTTACATTATTCATTGTCGTTGACATTATTTGTTATACTTGTTTTAAAATGTGCAATTTGTATGTTTGTATTATAAATTGACTGTCATTAATTTTAAGCGAACATAAACTGTTATTTTTCGTATTAGCGTATAAACGATTAACTCCGACAGTGTAATGGCGTTTGATCGAAGACACATTTTCCTGGCAAATTGCGAAATCGATTTCTCACTATCAATAATTGAATTCACCGCGCCTTAAACAGTATCTTTTTTCTTCTTCTTTTCTTCCGCCTTGAGAAAAAATTCGAAGACATTTCCCTTACAGTTGCAACATTTACCGGTTTTTAATGTTATAATTTATCTTCGGTATAATCACTTTGCAGTAAAAAAATTTGCACGTAGAAACACATTTAAGGGTATAAAAGTATCTGAAATGTTCAACAACAGAAGGATAAAATTGCAGGATAAAATTGCAAAACAATTGCAGTGAAAATGTTTTAAAGATTTTAGTAATTTGTTTTTAAAGTTTATTAATCTATTTCTCTGTTGTTGAACATTTCATTAACTTTATTTAGAATTTTTTTACCAATATGTGTAATATTATTTTATAAATGGAAAAATTATTTCACAAATTATAATTGAATTGTATAACTATATTTATCAAGTTATTCACGACAATTTATTTTAGTAGCAATTCGCCAATTGATTCTTAAAAAATAGAAAAAAAAACTTTCTTCTACTTCCTCTCTCTACGCTGAATCATGCGCCGACGTTTGATTTAACTTTATACGAGGCGAGAAGAAAAGAAGAAAAAGAACTTCTTCATATTCATTTGAATTTCGAAATGTAAAGTATGAATTAATTTGTATGAAATATACTCGTTAAACGTATACGTTTTCTTACAACAGAGAATAAGAAAGGAACGTGCTTTCTCTCAATTTATTCCTCAAAAAATATGGCTTTTTCAGCTCTACAGATTAAAAAACAAGCGTCTCATTAACAAAATTATAACATCATTCGGTGCATATATTGAACAATACTGTCAAAGTTATGAAATTTCGTTTACTTTTTCAGAAGATTTCATTATCTTTTTCAAATCAAACATTAAATAATTGTTTGCTTAATCGACAATTTTGTGAACAACAATGTTATTCGGACGTCATAGTCATGTTAAAAAAATATAAATTAAATCGAACTGAGAATTTAAATTCTAGATTAAATTGCCGGTGGTAGCTGAAAATAAAATAACGTAACTAAATATTCTAATTGCAATAATAAAATACGTATATTATTTCAAATTTCATTCGGTATACAAAATTGTTATTTGTCTCAACAAATATTTGGTTACTAAAACCAAATTCTTCATCTAAACAATTAAGTCACATTTGCTAAATCATCTTTCCACGTGAGCTCATAATCCCATCAATTTATCTTCCTGCGTATATTCTTCATATCAGATATTACTATTATTCCAACTTAACAACACCACTACTGTCAACTAAAGCCGTTTTAACCAAGACAAAAAGGTACCTTTGATTTCATCGAATCATTAACTGTTTTTCAACCGACCACCAAATCAACAATATGCTAGAAAAAAATTGATGCAGCGATAATATTGATCGAAAACTGCAGTTGATCCAAGTTAAAGTTCGTGATGAGAATATTTTTGGGCTGACCTATCTTTCAAATCTTATTTCCAGTGTTTTAACCATGAATCGACGATAATCAGGAAATGAGTCGGTTATTTTTCAAAGGGCACGACTCCATTTTTTAACAATTTTGAATTGAATGTTTGTAATTTCCAGGTATTGTTTATGTATATTTGTTCATTTTTAATGTCAAAACTAACGATCTAGCTTTGTACAACCTTTGTCTTCATACAAAAAAGACTCATTTGTTTAAACGGGTATAAATCCAGAGGAGTAAGTATTTGTTAAAATATTAATTTCTAACAAGGTCTATTACCTTTTTAAGTAAAATTATTTCAATTTTTTTTTAAAGGGTACAAAACCATAATGTCACTTTCACTTATCAATAATTATTATAAAGGGCTGATTGTTAAATTTGAATAAATTTAAAGGGAAACGAAAACTCCTATGAAATGTACATTAAACAGTGTTTTTTTTACTTCTCTCAATATTAGTTATTATGGAGTTGTGCTCTTTTAAAAAAATCGATTCAAATGTCTATAATTTAAAATATTATCAGAAGAAAAGCCACATTTATTTACATTTTTAGAATTTCACTTTAAATCACCGGCACAACGTAACAAATACTAGCATAATATTCTTTGAAAATAGAGGAAAAATCACTGTGTAAACGTCCTTTTGATTCACATTTCAAGATGAATCACAAGATACTCTTGAAAGACAACAATTTTCACTCCGCCGCACAATAATTTCTCAACAATTCCCCCTATCTTCCATGAGCACTGCACCAAAGTAACATTTATTGGGAAACTTTTCTCAGTACTCTACAGAATTTACTAAAAAAGAAGTCATTCAATCTAAAAACAAACAAACGTACTTTACTGCAAAAGCACCTTGAAATATAACATATTTGTAAAGCACTTTGATACTCGATTGACGAATATTTGCAAAAGTTAAAACTTACGATAAATGTATAACTTGACCATTTAACTTTTGTTTTAAAATCACATTCAAGACACTCATCGTTCCAATGACATTTGCGACCCTCTTTGATACCAAAAAATCAAACGAAACCAAAAAACGAAAAAACCAAAAAAAGGGGAACGTGATGTTTACATATAATGTCAACAAAGAACGATAATGGCCTACGAGCAATCTCGTTTTGTTCTCCGAAAAGAAAACCGGCCTCGCGAGCGAGCGAAACCATCAAAGCGTCGTAAGTTCAAAGCAACGAAAACGCTAGTCGAGCTGGCTTTACTACGCTCGTGTCGTACTTGCAGTTCAAGGTCGGCCACGGATGTGCGACCAGTTAGTTATAAATAAGTGTAAGGAGCAATAGTGTAGTAGTAGTAGTACCAGCAGTAGTAGAAGACGAACAGGACGAGGAGGAGGAAGAGGAAAAGGGGAGAGGGGAAGAGGAGGGGGGGGGAGTAGAGAGCTGGACGGGGGGGGGGGAGGGGACGGAGAATGGTGTTGAGTCCTCGGGGCGCGAGGCGGGCGCATTAAATTTGTTGGTTATGCACGGCCACGCGTGGGACTGTTCAAGGGTCTGGCGAGGAATAAGCGCCGCGAACGGACGCAAAGACACGGCCGGAGGACGCTCGCTCGTCCCGCGGCGGCCGGTTATGCAAACACGTGGGTGTTACAAGTTACGCGCTCGTCGTCGTTTCACCTGATTCGTTGCATCTGTCGTTCTTTTTTCAATCTTTTGCTCTTCCTTCTCTTTTTCCGTCGACCGTTCAAGGCTGATTTCTCTAGGCCGACCTGCTAATTTTTCATCGATTTCCGGCCGCTCGTAAAATTCGTCGGGGCGCCGATAACGCGCTATGAAAACGCTAAATTGTGGCGCACCGTCGCCGTGTGCGCGCCCGTTCGGGGCTTTTATTTATTGATTTAAGGCAACGAGGCGAACGTCGAAATTCTATTTTTAATGCGCGGGATTTACGGGAAATGGAATTGCCGAGTCGTGTGTTTCGAATTTTTTTTTAATTTTATCATCGTTTGGAGAAGTAGAGGGGAAGGCTGGGGGGAGGGGCATTTTACGATGAAATTTTGTCTTCGATGATTTCATGCTTTTTGCTCGTTAAATCGCTCGCATTCGCATGCTTATTTACGACTTGCGAAAAAGTGGAAAGACGTTCGGCTTTTGATCTGTAAAATTTCATAGTAGAGTTTCTTTAAAAGGCGACGTCTTGAAAACTGCCCGGTCTTCGTTTTTGCTCAGTAAATTTACTTGGACTGTTGATTAGTTTTTAGGCAGTACCGTATTGATTCGAGTTGATTTACAATGTTATTGATTTGAATATATGTATACTTTTTTTCCTTAGTAAGTCAACAGTTTTTTTAAATTTCATTTAAATATAAAGCGTGATTTAAATTAAAAAAAAAAAAAAATACATTTAAAAATGCGTAATTGATTGTAGAAGATATTTATACCGTTTGATAACTATTACAGTAAAATATTGGTAAATTTTATGATAAAATCGGTTCTATTTTACTACATTATATATCGCCTCTTTATTTTTCTCCGCGAATATGTTATCTCACGATACAATCATTTATACCACGTGCATATTCCACTCGTTTCATTTTCTAATAGGCAATCTTCTACAAATATTGTCAGAAGGCTTTTTTCATTGTCAGTCAAAAATTAGCGAATCGATATTTGAAGAATTCAAATTAATTTACGTTCCAACGCACGCGAAACTTGGTTGGAGCAATGATCCCTGCTCGTCGGCGTGTTTTGCGAATATCGATCCCGCGACAAGCTTTAATTCGAGGGAGCGAATTTTCACCGCGCCGTTGGCTTTCATCAATCAGACAAATTACGTCGGTATTTTTTTTTTTTTTTTTTTTTTTTTTTTTTTTTTGCATAAAAAAAGAAAAAAAGGAAAACCGGACCCCGCGTTTGTTTTCCCGGCAGTATTTAAAACCTTGCCCTTTAACAACTCTCCGACCCCCCGACACCCCCCTCCATCCCGTATGCCCACTTTGCCTTGTAAAAAAAAAAAACACAACATGAAATGTAAGAGTATAATGTATATACATACGACAGATGTTGTACGATAGCAGT
>JABFOV010006689.1:0-10343 GCA_022817685.1 Aradophagus sp. ZL-2020
GTCTATATCAGGATGAACTTCCACAAGTTTTCTTACTTTGTCCATGTAATTAGTTAAACTATTCGTTACGAGTATTACAACTGTGTGATCATTTTGCAAGCGTTCTATCACTTCTTGTCTAAAAATTAGGAACAGTTAAAGTATTAATTATTACAATAAATTTTATTTATTTTACATATTGATGATAGAACCAAATTAATAAAGTACTTGATATATATATGAATTCGTAGTAGTTTAAACAAAACATTTTTAAATCTTGAAAAAGTTTACTTTTCATGGCTACAAAATTTATTGAAAATGTATACATTTTTTTAAAACATTAACCTATAACAATTGTGATGGCCCCGTTGACCATGTCCGCCCAAGTTTGGATTCGATTCATACAAGCAGCAAATTTCGCGAATTTGTTTCAGAGCCGGAAGTGCCCATTTATCATCATTCTTTAATTCCTCAACGCATTTGTCCAACCAAATTGTTTTCTGCGCATCTCTTTCTTGAGAACACGAATAATCAAGTATTTTTACATGAGCAGTTAAGGCCTGGTCCATTATTTCAGTAGGAACTTCATCGGAATGAGCCAGATTCCAAAACAACATCAATACCTTTAATAATGAAACACAGATATTAAATTAATAAGCAATTCAACAATGCTATCAATATTTTTAAAACAATTTCAAACAATATAAAATAAAAATGATAAATTAAAATGCAAATGATAAAAACCTTGTGTGCCATAACTCCATCCTTATCATCTTCCGCGAGTCTGCGTATAAGTTCTAACAGTTTTTCTCGTTGTTTCTTATTGGCAGTCTTCCAGCTTGCCTGAAAACACACGAATGCATAGTTTAAAATAACCAAATTCCACGACATTCTTCTCACGCGAACTCAGCGCAATGACTTACCTGAAAGCACTCAAACAGATGATCGAGTTGTTCCGGGCTAAAATCCCAGGCTAGTTTTGCGAGTAGGTCATGAACGTTTTTCACGATCGCTTCGTGTTTGCCTGCTTGCGCCGCCCAAACTGCATCCAAGTCCTTCAGTGTCAGAGCCCGTTCCTTTATAATAAATCGTAAAATCCTTTCCAGTTTCTCAACGTACTGTGGCTGATGTAACGAATCCCGCAAAACTATCTCCAATACATCGTTTTCTTTTATCCATTTCTAAAACAAAATTTCAAAGTACTTCCAAATTATTAATAAAAATTAAAATAAAATAAAAATTTGCTCAGAAAGTTTTCAATGTTCTTTTTTTTTTTTAATTAAATATGATTTTATGTATCAAAAATACAAATTAGAAGTAAATTTATTTCATTGTAACTGAAGATAAAAATGTTTATTCACTTATTCACTTATTCACTATATTATTCACTTCGGTTGACGTATATTGATAAAAGTTTAAATTTATTGTGACAAAAATTTGGCAACTTGCTAAATACTAACCGCCATACGCTGAGATGTGAGCCATTCTTCCTCGTCCAGTCCAGAATTACGAACTGGATAGTAACTAACAGTTGCTATCACTTTATTGATTTCATTCAAGGCATTCATTTTTCCATTGAACGAGGATATCTGTAGAAGTCTCAGTATCATTTTCAGTCTTAAAATTTCGAGATTTTTTATCATTTCTTCAGAATTCGGCAGACGCGACACCAAGCACTTAAGCGCACGAATGATGGAAGATATTGCATCGTTCTTCGACTCATTTTTCGCCTCCTTCTTCAGTTCCTCGTCTGTTAAATTATCTAAAATACCCGGCACCATTTCCTACAAAATTAAGCATGTGAATAAATAAATAAATCCGTAAAAGAATATTAACAAATGAAAATTATTGCATCGCCGTAAATAACCATTGATAACTTACCACAATGGGCATCAGATATTTTGCTATCGTTGGAACAGTCAGTAGTTCATAACATAAACCAAACGGTCTGATCAATGCGTAAATAACCGGCACTGTTAAATTGCGTCCACTTTGAAATCTAGCGAGCAGCTTATCAAACCCTTTCAGATGACCAAATCTGTAAATTAATTTAATCATTTAATAGATTGTTACGTTCGAATTGAAGTGACACGTTAGATATTACCAATGAAACACAGCTAATCATTGCAAAACTTACAATGAATGATCATCATTCTCAATTTTTAAAGTAATTGAATACTTTGTATACATGACTATCCATGTTTTCCCAAAAATAATTAATCATAAATATACTAACAATCAATTAAAATTATTTAATTCAATATTCAACAATCAATTAAAATTATTTAATTCAATAAATATAATAATAATAATTATTTAATTATTTTATTCAATATTATTTAATTCGTTTTTTATAATTGAGAGAAAAATGTACAAAACAAAATTTAACTTCTTATCTTTATGCACAATTTTTGAATAAAAATTATACAAAAGAATAATATAAAGTACAATATAATTACAAAAAAGGCTTCATATTATGTTTCATAGTTCTTTTACGTTTATGAGACAAACTTACAACAAATTTATTCAACACTTTTCTAATTACAAATTTGTTGTTAAAAAAACATTGATAACTTTTTACGCATTTATTTTTTGTCTCAATAAATTTTGTTAATAAATTTGTTTAAAAAAAAACCTGTTGATTAAGTCGACAAGCCAGCCACGAGGATTACGAGCATCTGGTGGTGATCTTGCATAATGATCCATTAAATAAGCTTTCGTCTCTGACGCTCTATTAGCATTAAATGTATGAAATCTGAAATTGAATTATCAATCATTAGTTAAATAACACATATTAAAATTCGAATGCCAAGTTGTAAGTAATCTACAAATAACTTACTTGTTATTTGGATTGAAAACCATGGCGAGCAGATCAAGCAATGGAAACCAATCATCTTCCAGCTTCAACACACAAAGTTCGACGAGTCGTCCACAGTTAACGTTGATGCAGTGATGAATGTTTGATCTCCAACTGTTGACAGCCTCGTCCGTTAAAATTTTGGTAAAAGAAATGGTGAGACCCTCGCGAAAAAATCGTTGGCAAGCCTCGCTTTGTACATCAAGTTCTATAAAAAAATCAAATCATTGTTCATTCATTATATATGTTGATAAAAAAAAGTTGTAATCAAATAAAATCTAATATTATTTTCTATGTACAAAGGATATGATTTGCTTAAGAAAGCTAAAATAAGTTTACATTTCTGTATACAAAATTGAACATGCATATAATATTTTATAATCAGTGTTGTATTGAATAATATGTATTTAACTGTATTTATATATGTTTGATTAATTCAAAATGTACTTTTTTCGCATAGTTCAATACTGGCTTCCAATAGGCACTCTAGTTCTTGTTCAGGCAAAACCGGGACGATCCATCTTGCATTCGATATTTTTTCGTCCAGTTGGGCGAGTTTGAGCAATGGAAAGTCGGGCTCTGCACGCTGTTGGTTGCCATCCTCACTGGACGATGTTGTTTCATTGGTGCTGTCCGTTTGGACCACGTTTTCGGACAGCTGCAGATTTGTCATTGTATCTGCCAACTGTTGTGATCCGGGTGGGCTATGCATCTGTAATAATTGGAAAAAAATTGTAAAGATCATTTGTTTGCAAACAATTTTTTCATTTATAATAGATATGAACTTGAAAAAAAAACAAAAAATCACATTGTACATTTGGAATAAAATTTAGTTTTAAGAATTATTTTCAGTTTGAATTTATCGAAAACATTACAGACAAAAACATTTTACAGATAAAAACAGTGATTAAATAACTTTTTTTTATTTTATTTTATTTATTTATTTTTTATTTAATTTATTTCAGTAGTGATACTATACTAAAAAGCAAAATCAATTTTTAGTTAAAAAAAAAAAAAAAAAAAAAAAATAAGAAAAAGTCCACACTATTATGTCACAATTCAAATCAATAACTTCAATGTTGTGATCCTGTTCTCCATTTAATTAATAAATTACATTAATGGAATTTGCAGTAATGAAGTGGATGGTTACATTGAAACGCTTAAAATTACAATGTTTTCAACTTGTTTTACATAATAAAGAAGAGCGAATTGTTCGTTACTCATCGGTTGCCTTTTTTTCTTTTTTCTTAAAAAGTCGTTTAGTTTCTTGTGTTCATTAAACTGTTGTCCACATAATGTATAGGTCGACATATTAATGAAATGTAAAAATTGACATTTGAGATTTTTGTATTGCGGCCTCGTTAATCGCTGTACTGTTAAATATTGTACATAATCTTAATAACAAAAAATGTCACTTTTAATTAATAGAACAAATTTGTTGTGAAACAAAGTACTCGTAAAACTTATGTAATTTTATTAAATATTAAAAAAAATTACTAACAATTATATTACATTAAACAATATAAATGATCAGAAATCAATTATATTAATCAAAATTAATCAAAAACCGTTTAAAAATTCCAATGTTTTAGTTACATTCTTATACAATTTCCAAGCATATTTGATTTACTGAATCAGAAGTTATTTTTATTCAAAACGCAAACGTGACGTAAAACCCAATAAAATAATCATAAGACACGAAAAATTTTCATTTCAACTTTTTCAAGAGTTTCTTGTTATTAATGAACAAAGGTGTACATTTTAAGTAATAAACAGCGAAATGATAACTATTTTGCTGTTCTCAATGGCATTGTGATACTTTTTTGTTTTCACAAAAAAATTTCTCTTCGTTATCGTAACTTCCTTTTTGAATGTAACCACATTGAATTTTTCACTGTATTAGAGCTATCTGTTTAATATTAACTTTAATTAAAATGAACAAAAATGAATAGTAAAATCAATTTAGTTTTAATAAATTTGATCAATAAAAAAATAATAATAAATAAATAAATAAAATTGAAAAATTAAACAAACGTATTTTAATGCTTCTTGAAAACGAAAACAATACACTATGACACAACAATAAAACATGTTATACAATTGATTAAATGAAACATCATTTTTTAAATTTCCTTTTTTAGAAATTAAACTTTGTACAATTGAAATTGATTGAATTTTAAAATGCTTTCAATTTTCCATCCACAAATTAATAAGACACACATACTTAATGTAATACATCAATTCTACAATTTATAATAATAACCTGTAAACTTCATTTCCATACTTTTGACAATTCTATAATGTTTTAATAGTAAATATCAAACATAAATATTTATGACCACCTCCACTTGAATTACATAAAATCAACTTCATTGTTCAATAATGAAAACATCGTTCAATAATGAAAGATTAAAGTGACACTAGTATGAAAATGAACGCCAGCTTTCGAGCCCTAACGACCTTTCATTCCCACACTCACTCTTTCGTTCCTTTTTATAAAAGAATCCCACTAAAAGTCATGCCATAAATACTACACTTGTCATCGCAAGAATCCAAAACTTCAGCAGCACGATATTGGCGTTTCGCAAAAACTTTATTAATATAACAAACCGCTACACTTGCATGTCCAAGTTTAATGAATCAGAATCAGAAACAAAGGAAAAATAATACAAACATAAACAAAGGAAATCCAAATGCTATTCCTTACTGAACTGTATCATCATTGTAACATGATCCTATACTTGGAGTACCATTTGTGAAATAGCACATTTTTAAATTATTTATTTATTTATTTTTTTTTGTGCAAAAGGGTGCATAAAGAAATTTGAGGAATTTACTTCTCTGACTTTTCCAAGATTTCCAGATAGTTTTTCTTCCTGATTTAATGAATTACTTTTAATAATTGTTTTCACCAAACAAATTCAAATAATCACAAAGAAAGATTTTTTAAATAATAAAAAAAATGGGATTTGAAAAATTTTGTTCATCGTAATTAATAAACGTTAATTATCAATAAAAATGAAGAAGAAAAAATCTAAGTTTAATATAACAATGATACATACTTGGTTGCATATCCTTTATATTGCATATTTCATTATGCATCTGAAATTTTCAACATTTGTAGTAAACAAAAATTAATTAAATATAATTAAACAAAATTTATTGCAATAAAGCTTATTTTAAGAAAATTATTCTACAAAAAGTATCGTCATTTCCACACAGAAAACGATTTTATTGTCATCTACTAAAAAAATATTGGAAACTTCAAGTGCATAATTTATTTTCTTTTTCATTCAATATATATATAAGTCAGAAACTTCAGACACATATAAAAACAAATGCAGGAAGTTTACAACGTTTACTTGCAACGAATTCCTACTTCAATCAATTTCCAATCAAAAAAGATTCCTAACGAAGCAAGTGCATGCAAAATGTTAATCTTCATATTTTCATATCATTGATGTAAATTCAAGTTTCGATTTTCATTTTTGGCAAAATAAACAAAAGTGTATTTCGTTTAAACTTGTTGCTAATAAACTACCAGATTCTCGTACAACAAAAACAAGAATACTACAAGAATATGTTTTTTACATCAACTCAGTTTGAAAACGAAAGTGAAACGTCGTGAATTGCCAAACAAGAAGTTTCGTACCTACATAATATACAAGTTGAAACTTGAAACAATTGTTTTCCAATTTCCTTTACCAATTACAAAGAAGAGTTTAAACGTCAAACAAAATAAAATAAATAAGATAAAGTAGTAAAAAAACCAACAATATGTTTACAAAGAAAATAGTCATGATTTTTGCAAAAAGTGGAACAAATAAATAAACTTGAACAACGAAAATTACTTTTAACAAATAAAATGGAAATATAACTTTGAAAAGGTAAAATAAGGCGAGTCAAAATTTCATCTGTCCATCAAACAACCTATCTTATTTCAAAACTATAAAATAAAGAAATAAAGAAATAAAAACAATATAAAATCATTGTCGAGTTTCAACATCTGATCTGAAAATTGCAATCGCATTTTGTATACGTATAGATAACTTCTTACACGAGTGAATTTGCCTGCGCACAATAGCCCCGAACAATCGGGCGAGGCTGAAAAGTGCAACGACGTTCCGCTTGCGATAATCACCTGTGTGTTTTGCTGCCGTTCGGGAGGGTCGATGCCAACTCCCTGGCCGGTGGTGGTGATCGTCATTCCGTGTTGTCTGCCTCGCGCTGCGGCAATTGATAAGTCTTCCACGAGTCGAACGGTGTCGTCGCGCTACCGGGCATCCAGATCATTCACAGGCATTAAATCAACGATTAATCAAAGGCTCGAACACATTTGTCGACTAACCTACGCGCCTGCGATATCTGAAACACGAGACCTATAAATAATTGGCGATAAATAAATTCAACGAGTAAACAAACGCGACGAAAGAAGGAAACGACGGCTCGAGCGAGGGGGGGCGGGGAAGCGGGCCGGAGGAGGGGGGGCCGAGGGGGGAAGGGCTTAGAGGATCGACCGAACGAAACGATCGGCGACGGGCGAAGGGTCGGGCGCGGCGGGGGGAGGCGGGTTTGTTGTCAAAGCCGGGTCAAAGGTCGCGCCAAGGTCCGTGTGCCCGGTCAACGTGTCAAACAGGACCTTCGGCGCGGGCCCTCGGCCCGGGCCAGCCAGCTGCCCGACCTTCGTGGCGTTGAGTCGCGCGCGGCGGCGGCGACCCCGCGACCTCGCTGCGGCCGGACCGGGCCCTCCGCATTTCCTCGCGCTCCGGACAAAATGGCGACGATTGGCGCACGGTGGTGCCGTGCGCCTGGGTTCGCCCGCGAGCCGCGCGGATGCCCCGGCTCGGCGCCGTCGCGCCTCGAAGGCCCGTCGCGCTTTGCACGAGCCGCGTTCGCACGCACCTTTACATAGTAACTTGAGGGTAGAAAATCGACGTGCAGGTTTGACGTGACGTTACGGAACTTCACTGCGAGTCGGAGCAGTTGTAAACACGGGGGAGAGGGCGCCACCACCGGGCGCGACGTTGCCGGATTTGGCGACGAGGGTTGAAGAGCGGGCTGTTCCTTTTAAACTGCGACGGTCGCGCTATCTGTGATCGAGAGGAAGAGGACGAATATGAAGAGAGAAATTTGTTTTTGGATAAAAGACTGATGAAAGGGCGTTTGAAGGAGAGTGAAGTGTAAACATTGAATAGCGGCTTTGGCCGTGTTTGTTTACGTTGCATCCTTTATTTTAATTGCGATGTTGTGTATTGTTGTGCTTCGAATGTTGTTGTTTTGAAAAATCATTGTGCAGTTAATACACCATTTGTGAATGTAAATATTGTTAATAAATTTCGAGAAGTGGCGTTTATTATATTTTTGTAATTTTTCCAAATCTTTTAGTGACTTTGAGAAGTAACAATGTTTATATTGAAAAAGGATAGACAATGTGAATCCCAATGCTTCCTTTTTGGGTCTGGGTCTTGAAAACGAGCATTTCCAAAACGAAAACGGAGTACCAACATTGAGGAACACATGGTAAAGCACCACTCCGACACTTCAAGCAAAATGAAATTACCAGTAACGCTGCGAAAACTTCAAGCCGCAAAATGCAGGTGGCGGAGAGTGATAAATTAAGAAGAAGAAATATATGCAATATGGGAAATGAAAACATTTTATTCTATTTCTAATGTGTCCAATGGCGTTTTCGATTAACATTCAGAGAAAATATTAATAAAGGACGTACTTATGTAGACTGAATTGTCTGTCCTTTATTAATATTTTCTCTGAATGTTACTCGAAAACGCCATAAGACACTCCTTGGCAAAACTCAATCAACAGACGTCGATAAAAAAATAGAATGAAAATAAAAAATACAATTACGAAAATTATTTTATCATTGCAACAATGAAATCGTCAGTTGATTTTCAGAAAGAATCATAGAATCGAATAGTCCTTTCAAAAACTGCTCAAAATTTGTATTTAGCCATTTTTTATGGCGCTAAAAAAGAATATCACATTAAATTTAGCCAAAAAATTCCTTGCGTGACGACGGGGTGTGTAATTACCCATTTATATATATTTTTATGTATATAATAAATTTGGATACAAGAGTAGAAGGATCAATAATTATTTATTTGTTACTTAGTTAACAAAATAATTCATTATTCGTAAATTAATTGCCGGTGATTAATTATTTAATCGATAATTATCAACGTAATTGATTATTAAGTAATTAAGAACCGAAATAATCAATTATTTCGGTAATTAATTAAAAAATAATCATTTATTCAGTAATTAATTATCAAAATAATCAATTATTTAGTAATTAATTATCAAAAGAATTAATTTTTCAGTAATTAGGTAAAAAATAATTATTTTAATAATTAGTAAAACTTTAATTATTGAATAATTGCTCAAAAGTCCAATCCGGTTACACGGCATAAGATTCAGATGGTCCGAATCTTAACCCGCTTTTCCGGCGTAAGATTCAGTAGGTCTGAATCTCAAACCTTAAATATAATATTTTCAGAATGCATCGCTTACTTTGTTTCTTTTTTAGTGTTTTTTGTTTAATTGTTAATTTGTTTATGACATTTACTGTATTACATTTAAATTCACGATAAGTTGTTTTCTACCGTTTTCTGGCGCTGCTGTCGTAATAATGTCAAAATATTGGAGAAAGAATTTATAGAAGAGGAATTATTTTGAGGGCAAATTGAAAACAGAATTTATCTTTGTAGTTACTTTTTTCTTATGTTACAGTTGGGGAAGGGAAACAATTGCAAGATGCTTTCGTGTGAACAATTTCGGCGACAATTTTCCAGGCGATTCCAATATAGAAGTTTTCTTCAATGGAAATGCCTGGAACGTTTAACGCGGGAATACAGTGTGAAATGCGTTGAATACAATATTACGCAAATAAAATCTTGCAAAAATTCATGGTTGTCAAATAAATATTTATACTCCAAACAATGTTAAAGATTAAACACCGTTCGTAAATTCTATTGTAATTTTTTTTTTTAATTTTATAACATTTTATTATTAAGAATTTCAGAAAATTTTTCACATAACTAGTTTAATCAACTACTTACTCATCGAAAAAGTACCATCAAAACATTATTAACTTTTACATTCGACACCTTCAAACTTCCGTGAGAAAAACTGGTTAATTAAATCGCGAATGAAATCGCTTAAAGATAGCGCTGACGCTAAGGCAGATATAAATTATTTACATTTGAGTTATCAAAATTGCCAAAGTAAATATTTATTGATATTAGCTTTTTTAGTATGGTCAGAGAAACAGACCCCGATATTTGTGATTTGATATGCAACAACAACGTTTTGTAACGCTGATTTTCTTTTTAATAACATTTACCAAATAAATGTCAAAATACTTTCTACACTGGAAAAAAAAAAATAAAAAAAATAAAAAAATAAAAAAAAAATAAAATAGTGAATCAGTATTGTTTCAAGACTGAAAACCTCTTTGAAGGACACACTAAAAACCAATCATATAAATTAG
>JABFOV010006690.1:0-10342 GCA_022817685.1 Aradophagus sp. ZL-2020
TTGAATCAAAACGAGTGCGCGTACGTTATTTCGCGACACGATCCGACCAATCCTGAAGACGCTGCCCGACAACGGTGGACAACCGGGACGCTGCCAACGCTGCCCCGACCGTCGGCCGGACGTCACAACTTTAGCAAATAAATTTGTCTAAGTGTGTTGAAAAATTATCAAGATACTGTTTGGATAATATTATATAAAATAATAAATGTAAGAATTTAGTTAGTATATTTGAATAAACTATTAAGTTATGTTAAGTCTATCGTAGATTTTTTTAACTAAATTGTACAAACAAGTGTCTTCAACATATTTTCGTGGAAGACAAAAAAATTCAATAAATTTTGTATAAGTCTTCCAAAAAATGTCTTAACCAAATATACATTTAATATAACATATGAGATAATTGTTTCATTAAATTAAAGATTTTTTTTTTTAAATTACCCATGATATGAATTTAAAACATTAAAAATGAAAAATATAGTTTGAAAATACGATACTCAAAATAATAAGTAAACATTACTAATTATTAAATAATTTGTGTACATTAGTGGTGAATTAAATAAATACATTGATATATTTTTCATTGTGAGTTACGTAATAAAATGAAATAATTTAATTATTATGTATAGTTATTAAATTATTTATAAAAATAAAATTATTTTGTGATTGCTATTTATTTTACAATGATCAATATCTTATTTTTATTAATATATTTATAAATGTATATATGTTACATTTATACATTAGATTTATATATTAGATTTGATTAAATGATGTTATTAGTTTTATTTGATTACATTTTTTTTTTATTTTTAAATAATAATCAAATTATTTTAATGGATTTTGAAATGACTTGATGGACTAATGGTCCTTAGTAAAATTGGCATAGTTGGATGGACACCGAATTTGCAGGTGTATCTTCTGTCTGTAAGAAATATATATTAGACTGGATTTAGTTGCATGCACATGAGACTGACTCTTATGTGCGACAAAGTTGAAACCAGTACGCAGGAGACTGAGTTTGGTCAAATATATATTTCTTATGGACAGGAACCATTGAGATGCAGCATATGAGCCAGTCCGCTAAGATTTTCTCCAAGAAGTTGGTATATAATTTTATAAAATTTAAATTGTTAAATTTCGTAGGATAAATAACTAAATCAGTAATTATTCAAACTCCATTATCAATTTATATCGAAAAATAAATAATAAAAAAAAAATTATCATATGGCCTAAAGCATTTTGTGACTTCGGTAAAGTGGTTTTTAGCATCTTAGCCATGTCACAAAATATTTTAAATATGATTACTAAAGAGTTTTACAGATACTTGTTTTGCAATACATATTTTAAAAAAAGATTCATAAAAATATACAAATTTAACGTTAGCAATATTAATTGAACAAATTTTATCAAATACAATTTTAATATAATGATTTTGGAACATTACTTAAATTAAAAGACTAATTTTGATGTTTTAATAATTAGTATAAATTAGTATAAATATAAATCATTTCGTATTGATTTTTAAGTTATCTTGATAATTTTAACACTTTTTTGACATTTCTCATACGTAGACGTAGAGATTTTTTGCTAGGAGTATTAATAAAAAAATAACTTTTATAAAAATTTATTAGTTGTTGTGAAATTAACTTTTATAAAACTGTATTTATATTGATAAACTATTTTAAAGTATGTAAAAATAAATATACAAATACAGTAATAATAAAATTGAAAAATCATATTAAAATATATTATATCGTTTCATAATGAATCTTTATTATTTAATGTGGATAAATGTTTTATTTTATTTATGATACTTATTCTTATTTTCAGTTTTCGTAAGTCCATTGAAACAAAGACTTAATTTTTTTGGTTTCAAGATACAAGGAATCGGTGGATATTTGGTAATTTTTTCAATTTTGTAAACAAGATTTGTTTATTTTTGTGTACATGAGATGACTTCAGTCATCTCACCGAAACTTGTATACTGCGACAGATGAGTTTAAAAATTATAGTTGATATTAAAATGTATTATAAAATTTCATAATCAACTTTCATTATTTAATGTGATTGAATATTTCATTTTATTTATTATGCTTTACAGGGTTCAGAATTCAATTGAGTAAAAAGCTTCGTTTTATTTTTTTGTTTCATCGTTTAAGGAATTGGTGGATACTAGGTAATTCTTTCATTTTTGTAATCATCTTATTGAAACTTGTATACTGTATAAGATAATAAGTTCAACAATTATATTTTATATTAAAATATATTATAAAATTTTATAAATAATCTTTATCACTTAATGTGGATAAATATTTCATTTTATATTCATATTCATATTTTATTTTCAGGAATTGGAGTTTTAATCGAACGTAATGAAGACAGCGCTACTTTTATTTAGATTATAAGAAACTTGTGAAATGCGCCTTGTCTTTGTATTTTTATTTTTGTTGTTCATGTCATTTTTCCATTCTTTCAATCTTGTTTTTGCTGTTATTAGATTTTTATTTACATATTTTGAGTATATTTAAAATACTGCAAAAATGTATAACTTAAAAAAGTTAACAGAATTATTGTCATTAGATGAATTTAGAGTCTTCAACGAAAATGGGGCAATATTTCCACCTTCGAATAAAGTATACACAGCGATTTCGAATGCAATGAGAGATTCGGGATCAAGTATGACCGCTAAACATGTTTATGCAACTATAAAAAATAATCGACATGAATTATTTACGCACGTAATTAATATTTTTTTGCCAAATTTAAAATATACTAATGCCAGTAATGCATCTGAAACTACGAATCAAACAAATTCCAAAATAAATCAAAGTTATGATTTATTTAGCTCATCAACTAAGAAGAACAGTACGTTAAAGTTTAATCTTGTTATTTCAGCAGAAATGTGGGCTACCATAAAACCGTCCAAAGCCAGACTTGGTAAACCTCTCAAGTTGAAATCCCATAAATGGACAAATCTGTTCGCTGATAAAATTTATGAGTAACACAAAATTACATGTGCATTCTCTTTTAAACGTGCAAAAATTAATAAAACTAGAAACTCAAAATGTTATGTTGAATTTAGTAGTAAATGTAATGAATGTGGTGCAAATTTACTAGGTGTTGCATTACAAAAGCCAAGAAAAAAGCATGATCTTATATTCGAGTGTAAACTAACAAACATCATTCCAAATTTCAAACACTTAAAACGAAGGCATCTGAAGGGAGACAGAAGAAGGGAAGTTGCTGCTGAACTAGTCGACGGTTACAAGACTGCCGCTCGTTGGCGTAATAGTAAAGCAAACGATGATATGACATTTGGTGACGCAATTCCACCAACACTCCCTAAAAACCATGTATTAAGGGTAGCCAAACAAGAAGAAATTGATAGAAGATTAGGTCTCACAAGCAAAGATCCAGTGAAAAATTTGCAAATTGCAAAGCACACCACACATAACGGGTTAATATATGCTATCGGAATAGATGAATTTTATTGTATGTATTGGTTGCCGGAACAAATGATGTTGCATAAGACATACCATCAAATAAATAAACAAGTCTACGACAGTGTTGACGCAACTGGGGGAGTAGCTTTTAAAATTCCCCTCAAATCTGAAGAACCAGGATGTGCTAAAATTACAAAATCTCAGTATATATTTTTATACCAATATGTTTGTAATTATAAATTATGTAATAAGAACGGTGAACATGTATACAAAAGCTGTCCACTTTATCAATTGCTCTCTTCACGACATGATGCGTCACTTGTAACATTTTTCTTCAATGAATTAGTCAGATTAGGTGCACCAATACCAAAAATTGTTGTATCAGATTTCGGAAAAGCAATCCTTATTGCCTTTGCACGTTCATTTTCTGGTTGTACAAATTTAAAAGACTACTTGAAGCTTTGTTTCGATAGACTCGTATTAGGCAAGGAAGTGTCACCTCCAGCATGCTGCTTGAAATTAGATGTGAGTCATTTCATGGCTCAAATAGCAAGGTGGTCGTGTTTAAGAGGAAAATCATCACAAGTGAGGCAGTTCCACATGCGAATTTTGGCCCACGTTTATTTGATGGATAATATGAAAATCATAGAAAAAGTCCTGTTGTCAATGTTGATAGTTTTATTGAGTAAAAATATAGGCAAAGATGGCAATGGTGTTGAATATCCATCAAATGAACCTTTGCAATATTTGAACACGATTATACGAGGAAAACCCGATGCTAAAGAATCTCTAGATACATCAGAAGAAGATTTGAATAATAACCAAAATGATAGCCATGAATTGATTGAATCCATTTTGGATGATGATGACTCTGCTGAGAGCTCGTGGATTGATTTTGCGAAGAATTTGTACGAAAAAGTAAAAAAAAAAGTAGTTAATGCAGAATGCAATTCAGCACTCAATGTGAATCCATACTACAACCCAAGTGCAGCTAAAAAATTAAAAGAACTGATTTATTATCTTCCTTTATGGACGATGACAGAGTATCCTTTATTGGATATTGATCCGTCAATACGATCATCATCATCAGTGGAAGGACAATTTTCTAAATTAAAAAACGTTGCTTTCGATAAGCTACCTTTGAGAGCAGATAAGTTTGTTTTGAAACATCTGTCATGGCTAGAAGGTGAAATAAAATTATGCGCCCCAGATATGTGTGATGCAAAATTTGACGATAAGGTAACAGAATTGAAAAATCAAGATAGAAAGAAAAAGCGCAAACAAGAAAACGAAAGCCTAAATGAACAAGAAAATTGGGGTGGAAAAATTAAAAGAAAAAACATTCCAAATTATCTTCAGGATTCTACCTTAAATGACCCATCTACTAAAATTGAAAATACACCCGGCTTAGACGATAGTAAAAACTTCAGTAATACTAATGATATGGATAAAACACATGAAAAAACAAATCAAACGATAGAAGTTATGGACAAATCAATAGACAAATCAGATCAAATGAATGATATCACCGCTATTAATTTCAATATCAACAATATATTACATTCAACTTTAATAAACGAAGAAAATCATAACATTAATGAAAACGAAACGTTAAAACAAACTGACTTTGTCGTTCTTCAGTCCATAAGCAACAAAGACTCTCAGAATGAAGAGCTAAATTCTGAAAACACCATGAAAGATATGCATCAAGTGTCAAAAATTTCACCCATAAAAACGTTAAAAAAATCTAAAAAAAATTATTTAGAAGATTGTCCTAATTGGGTTGCAACAAAATCTATGATAAACATTACTTTGCCAGTAATGCCAAACGGACTTAAATCAAAAGAATTTAAAGTTAAATCTACCAGATATAATGTTACGTTCACATGTGTATTTGATACATTATTAACAATTGTAATGCATGCTATATGCATCAGTGAACCATTCAAAAATACATTAAAATCTTCTGATACGCCAATAGCGAGATTATCAATTGATATTATTGAAAAAGGAAAAATTGAGAAAAATCATTACAAAGAAAGGTTTGATATGTTATCTAATATAGGCAGTCTAAAAAAAGGAATTGAAACGCGACAGTTGAAAACTCTAAATGCAACGTCGAACGTTGCTTCAATCTACGAAAACATTTTTAAAAATTTACCAGTATATACTATGGAATATTTATGTAAGCAGTGCGGAAGAGATTTTAAAAGAAATTTTTTTTATGTAACTCTTGACTTGAGCTTACTCTTAAAAAACGATTTAAGTGACATGCAAGAAGCAATTGATAGTGTAAATAACAACAAAGAACGACATTGTCATGGGTGTAAAAACGTAGTAAGTCAAATAAGAAAATCAGGAACATTTGTTGTAATTGAACTAACTGATACCGCATACGCGTACTGTATAGACAAAAATCAAAATTGTGAAACAATAAGTTGCAAATTAAATACGATTAGCAAGTCCGTGATATTTGAAGGCAAAACGTACGAATTGGCGAGTCTTGCAGATTATATATCATATGATAATTGTGGACATTACACGGCATTAGTACGTAATGGTGAATATTGGCAAAAATACGATGATTTGACAACCTCAGTTACAAGAGTTTCAAGTACAACAGAAGTATCACCACACATTATTTTTTATTTGCAAACTAATGACAAAGTATAGTGATATTAAGTATAGTAGTATTGACAAAGACAAGACTGAAAGAATATAGTCATCATTAAACTAAATTAATAATTAATAAGAGAAACCAAAAAGTACAATTAGTATAGCAGTAGATGATTTATATTTTTCTTAGCAACATAAGTTAATATTCAAAAATAAATAAATAGTTCACAATGAATAGTATACCGTTGAACAAAGAAATGAAAAATGTTATTTGATTACGGTATCGAAGTATCGACGATAAAGAGTATATCGATTTATATAAAGATGTTACCGACTAGCATAAATATGTTTTTGTCTATTACAAAGATTTATCGACTATTGTAAAGACGTTATCGACCATTATAAACATAATAACAACTATTATAAAGATATTATTGATTATTAAACAAATTAGCAAAAAACAACATAACGAATTTTGCTTTATAAAAAACGTTACAGAATTTCCATGAAATTTCAGCATTGAATTATTTGTAACAACCAATTTGTTGTTTAAGTTGGAAAAATATTTCGCAAATTGTTAGAACACTTCAGGGGCTATTCAGAACTCCGATCAGAACTGATGCTGAACACTTCATACCGTAGTTGAGACGAAAGATGTACATTTTTTATGAAATTTAAACATTTAATTGTTTATAACAATTTATACTTTGATTAAATTTGAAACATCATTTCATCCATCGATAGAACTCTTCAGGGGCTATTCAGAACTCCGATCAGAACTGATGCTGAACACTTCGTACCGTAGTTGAGACGAAAAATGTACATTTTTTATGAAATTTAAACATTTAATTGTTTATAACAATTTATATTTTGAATAAATTTCAAAGATCATTTCATCCATTGATAGAACTCTTCAGGGGCTATTCAGAACCCCGATGAGAACTGTTGCTGGACTTTTTCTAACCTAACTACGGTCAAAAATGTATATTTATCGTAAAATTTGAACATTAAATTATTTATAACATTTTATTTCTTATTTAAGTTTAAATGATGATTCCATCTATCGACAGAACTCTCCAGGGGCTATTCAGAACTACGATCAGAACTGTTGCTGAACATTTCGTACCGTAGTTGAGACGAAAGATGTAAATTTTTCGAGATATTTAAACATTTAATTGTTTATAACAAGTTATATTTTGATTAAAATTCGAAGATCATTTCATCCATCGATAGAACTCTTCAGGGGCTATTCAGAACCCCGATGAGAACTGTTACTGAACACTTCCTAGCTTAGATGAGACGATCTATTAACATTTTTAAGCAATTTAAACATTTAATTGTTTATAACAATTTATATTTTCATTAAATTTAAAAGATCATTTCATCCATCGATAGAACCCTTCAGGGAATATTCAGAACTCCGATCAGAACAGTTGCTGAACATTTTTCAACCTAATTACGGTCGAAAATGTATATTTATCGTAAAATGTGAACCTTAAATTATTTATAACGTTTTATTTCTTATTTAAGTTTAAATGATGATTCCATCTATTGACAGAACTCTTCAAGGGCTATTCAGAACTCCGATCAGAACTGTTCCTGAACACTTTGTACCGTAGTTGAGACGAAAGATGTAAATTTTTCGAGATATTTAAACATTTAATTGTTTATAACAATTAATTTCCTGATTAAATTTGAAACATCATTTCTTCCATCGATAGAACTCTTTAGAGGCTGTTCAGAACTCTGATCAGAGCTGTTACTGAACATTTCGTACCGTAGTTGAGACGAAAGATGTACAGTTTTGGGGAAATTTGAACATTTAATTGTTTATATCAATTTATTTCTTACTTATGTTTGAAAGATCATTTAAACTTTTATTTCGCGTAACAATTTATTTTTTGTTTAATTTTGAAAGATCATTCCATCCATCGACAGAACTCTTCAGGGGCTATCCAGAACTCCCATTAGAATTGTTGTTGAACATTTTGAATCGCTGTTAAGTTAAAAAATTACGTTTTAAAATTTTTGAGGCTTGAATTGTTTACAACAATACATTTTTTTGTTCAATTTTACATGATAACTGTGACTGAATACTTCAATGGCTATTCACAATTCCTATTATATTTGTCGTTGAACATTCTGTTTTGTAGTTTATTTCAACGGTGTAATTATTTAGGAAAGTTAAATCCTAAATTGTTCATAATAATGACAATATCTAAAGCGTTAGTTTTATCAATTATTTATGTATGAATAATATTCAATTCGACTATATTTTTGCAGTGCTGTTCATTTTTCAATTAAACTTTACACGATCTGTTTTACATACCAGATTTTTTTTTTTTTTTTTTTGTAGGTTAAACAACAGAACTCTTGGAGGTATTCTCAAGAACTCCAAAACTCTTTATACTGCACCGAAAAAACTCGTCAGAACTCTTTTTTGAGAAAATTTTGGGGCAGCGTAAAGTTGGCCCCCAATTTACGGTTTGGTGTGTTTGAAGGCTTAAAACACCAGAACTATTGTTCATATTTTGAAGAACTCTAGAACTTTTCATTCTTTCTTCAGAACTCTATAGAAAATCTTGTTTTTTAAAAAAAAACGGGGCTAACTTTACATGAGTCAGTAGAAAATGGTATACTTTTTCCTTAAATTTCAAAACAGATTTCTGACTTGATGGACCTCTAAATTAGTTCAATTTTGATGATTGTTGGAAAAACTCATCGTTTTCCTTCCGTCGTTTTTATATTTCCTATCTTGCCTATTTCAATTTGCGTCAATTTAAACGGCCACCGTTATCGTTAAATTTCGGTATCGCTCGTCCGTACAGCCGAGCGCCGGGAGGTGGCGAGCATAGTTCAAGCAGTTGAAGGAGGGGATTTCGTGCAGGTCAGACCCGTGCGCGCATCATTGTCCCCACCGCTGCATGATTTCGGTCGATTCGCTTTTGACCGTGGTTTCTGTCGTCGATCGCAGCTGTTAGTCAGTTCGTTTGTTGTAATCGATCAATTCGGACGTGTGGATCCGCGTCTCATCGGCACGTCGCATCGCTCGGCCGACGGGCATCGTGGTCGGCCGCGCCACCGCGGCTACGTGCTCTTCTCCGCGCTTCGCTCCGTGTTCGAGGCCCGGATTTCGTTCGTCGCGCAACGTCGCTCATTAGGAGCTGTTTCATGCCGTGATCTGTTTCAGGTCCCGCCGTCGCCTAGCAGTGGTCGAGCTTGGTGGATCAGGAAGTAAGTCGGCCTCGTTGTACCTTATCTTACTATCCGCCTCGCCACGAGGTGTCCCGATCCTACTCCTCGCTTCGTTCATTTCGCCACTCTCTGTGCCCGGGCCACTCGGGTCAAAGAGTTCCTTTCAACAAAGGCAGATTTGCATCCCGTAGAGAGAGTTCATTCCGCCTAGCAATAGGGCCGCGTCGCGTTCGCTTATCGGGTTCCCGGGTGATTCGGTTAATCATTTCTTTCGTTTTCTTCCGCTTTCTTTTCTTTATTTCGCGCTTACGCCAGTTGCGACACGCAACTGTTGTCCTAGCCAAGACACTTGGCACCGACACTCGTTCGGCGACGCGGGCAAGACACTTGCCACCTTTTTTTTGTTTATTTTATTTTGTTATATTTCAGGTTCGTTCCCGTATTTGGTGATTATCAATAAATCTTGGTTGTTTATTATAATTTCCGGCCTTGTTATTTGCTGCCCCGATATCCTCTGTTTCCTCGGTCCAATTAATTGAACCCGGTCCTTCGCTACTTAGTGAACTGGTTTTTTCTTTAAATTTTATTTATTTTAACTAACAATGATATTTGGCAAAAAAGTATCGGTTTTTGACGCTCTATAATATATTTGTGAAGCAGCTTAAAATTCGACATTAAGGTTTCTTTGACATAATCTAATATATATATATTAATATATATATTAATATATTTCTTATCAGTTTCTGCGACAACTCTGAAATGCTGTGTTACGATACGTCACGCGTTCGTAATTTGAAAAATTCCATAAGTTGTAAATAACGAATCGGAGAGTCCTAACGAAAATAGGGTCTCCGAAACGTTCATAACAACTAAATACTTGACAAGTATTTACAAGGAAATAAATCTCCCGTGCTGAAAAATCATTATTGTAACATAAATCCCTTTTTCAAAAATACTCTACGATTTAAACGAGAGTAGATGACAAAAATGATGATTCAAAATAAATACAGCTGCAAAAGATGAGTTGTCTCAAGAAAGTATCGAAAACAAGACCGAAACCGTTGACGAGGTATCGGACGGTCCTAACG
>JABFOV010006691.1:0-10340 GCA_022817685.1 Aradophagus sp. ZL-2020
TTGCTCATTGACGTATAATAATACCTTCTACACAATATTGCATACAATACAAAAAAGCTGTCAATATATACTATTTTTTCGACTTGTCCCAGCTTTACGTGTCAGTCTAGTAAATTACACTAAGATTTTTCTCTCCGTGTAAAAAGCGTAAACTTCTCGTACCCTTTTCATCTCCCAATAATATCAATGTTTTTCATTCCGACCATCTTATAACACTCAAAACCCAAGTGGCGTCAATTGCCGGCAATGTAGATAACGAGCACTCACCTGGGGGCAGGTCCAGGTAAGCAAAGGCTTATTCCATAAATGAGCAAGTTTGGTTGCCACCTCACAAATATTCGGGTCAAGCGCAGCTATTAACGCCTTTGTTGTGGTTCGTCTCAAAGCTTGAACGAGGACACCCAATCCCCAGGACCTCGCCTCGCAGGACTCTGCAAAACAATGCCACGTCTTCAATCGCGAACGTATCTTTGATCCACCAATAAATATTGCGCTTCGCTCGTAACATCGAACCACGCGCAAATTTAGGACCCACGTAATTATTCGCACGGATAAATAAAAACTTGCGATAATCACAAACAATGTTATTAGTGAAAGTTAAGCTTCGCTCGCAGCAGAGCGTAACACAACATTACCATTATTATTATCGTAATTATTACGTTATAACTTGTTGGCAAGTTAAGCGCAAACAAGATCGTATCAAGTAAATTAACAAACACGCAATTATAACTGATTGGAAAAGCAACGTTGCCAGAGGACAAGGACCAAGTCCGCTGGTTTTATTGATTTGAAATTAATTTAGCGGTATTCGTCCTTTTCTTCTGGCAACAGTGGTCGAAAGTATTCGGATCGGCCGCGTTTTAATTTTATTCTCCGATACGTTAAAACTGCCAACGTCGGTCTTAATTTAATCAGACGATTAGAAGTATTCGTTGAAACGATACTCAAAAATTATGAACGTCAAGTTTTCCACGTGGAAATATCCACGCGATATAAAATTTGGAAAACGTTGAATAAAAAATGTAAGGTATAAGTGTGTATTTAAAATCTGCTTGAAGTGTATATACAAAGAGAAAACATGTACAGGATGTTTTGTATGTATATAATATACGGGTTTGAAGTTAGACAAATTATCATGAAAATTTTTCTGCTTTCGTTGCAAAATCTCTTCATTTTAACAGAAATATATCAATGTCGATTTTTATTGACTACTTTACCAACCTTTTATCATTTTGGGGAGAGTTTGATCAGTTGTTTTGCAATTCGCAAACACCGATTGTACAAGAGTTTTTCTAAGTTCGAATTCGTATGTTATATACGTACGAAACTTCCTGTTCATGAAAAAACGATATCGTACAATGTGGATTGTTCAATTTCCAGCATGCTGATTGGTCGAAATAAGGCAATCTAGCAACGTAATTGGCTGAAAGTAGTTACGATATGATATCGTACTGTGCAAGAAGTTTGCAACGTTTAATTGCAACGAATTTGCACGAAAATGTCATTTCGTCCATCGACAGTCAAAATCAGAACTTGAATTTATATCAGCGCGATACGAAATGACATAATTCATTGTTTCATTTACTTTCTTGGTTTAGAAATATATAATTTTTGACTGAACATTTATGGAATTTAGAATTCGTTGCAAATAAACGTTGCAAACTGCCTGCGCATATATCGTAAACAGTTTACTATATAAAATCGTCCACTTTACAATATATCTTGTAGTGGTTACGATCTGGTTTTCTTAATGTACATTATACTTCGAATTTATTGTTAAAATGTACATCAAATTTGTTCGATTATTTCAAAAGTTCTAATCATATGGATATTTTCACATGGAAAACTTGACATTCGTCAAATATTTATAAACGTTCATAAATGCTTTATGTTATTTTTACGTTAAAAATCAATGCATTTTCGTTGACTGAATTTCAACGTTTATTTTGATATTTAATTCCAACACGTATTATCCTAAATCATTTATTTCAACATGTCGCGACGATTGACTTTAATAAAGAGTGTTCGCCCGATCGGAGTGTATAATTAATAATACGAACGTAGTGATAAAGCGATTAGTCGAATAGCTCGAGTCTCGAAACGTATACGAATGAGGCAATTCGGAAGACGAAGGGAGCCGGCTCGCGTTTTACACAAATGCTTAGCGCTTACGGCAAAGTTTGAATCTTGTTTTGCTGAATTAGCGAAAAGGTCGCGCGAATGCGGCATTCCCACCGAGAGCTGAGCATGCGGTGGCTTGCACATTCTTCCGCGACATTGAATTAGTTATTTCATTAAAACGGGCCACACCGCGTCGCACGAATGAAGAATCAATTAACCGTACGACTGTGCGTGTTAATGTATCAAGACGTTACCTGTTGTCGCGTGTTTCGATGTGTGAATAAATGATTTCGAATTACACGTTACACCGAGAAAACGATATCGTACAGTGTGGATTAGAAAATTTCCAGCATGCTGATTGGTCGAAATAAAGCAATGCAACGTCATTGGCTGAAAGTAGTTACGATATGATATCGTAAACGGTTTACTATATGAAATTGTCCACGTTGCAATATATCTTGTAGTGGTTACAATATCGTTGTTAAAATCAGAGAGATGTGCATCAAAATATAAAACTAAATAGTAATATAAAAAAAATTATTTATATTGCTGGTTATGTAACTGATCAAAGAAAGGTTTTTCATTTTGCAATTAAGTTGAAATTATCATAACTTTGTTTCACAGTAATAATAATTCAAACATTCTTTATGCGAATAAACGTATAAAAAGATGGCGAACGATTTTGCGAATTTAAAAAGGAGCTTACCACGTGTTTATTAAAATATCATTGACTGAATATTGCAAATCTTGGGTTACAACTACAAACAAGTGGCAACATCGCACGAATGCAATGGTACCAATTACTAGATAATTTACAATGTTGCCACGTCTTGTATTATAATTCAATAACTTTTGAATCACGAAATCAAATATAAAAATCCAAACAAAAGATTTTGTTGATGACATTGGATATCATTTATGTCACATTGCGATTAAATGTCCACGTGTAATTTTGTTTTCAGAAGTTGGCATTCTGCTATGAAGATACAAGATTCACTCATTACACAAATCAACCTCTTCAAATAAATTATTCCCAAATTTTGTCCCCCCGATCAGCCAGGCGAAATTTTGTTTTCCTATCCGAAAACTCAATTTATGATAATATCTTGTTGAATTACCCTCGGCAAAGTAAATCCGATTTCTTGCGACAGCAAACATTGATTGATTCGTTTACTCACGTGATCTGGGAATAATGCTGATGGCGGCTCTCGTGCTGTAGTTGTTGATCAGTTGTTGGATTTCGAAGATTCCGGAGTCGTGGTCGCATTGATCGCGCAAAAATATCATTATTTCCAATCCACTTGCTATGCGCCGATTTTTTTTTGAAATGAAGCTCGAAGGCAGGCTAGCAGTTACGAAGACAAACCACCCGCAAACACTTACAACCAGAAGCCACCATCTAAGCTGCTGGGACCAGCACCGGGCCATGGGCCTCACCAACTCGGAATCGATGATCTTCCTCTTCAAACAGTTAAGTATTTCGTTCAATACAGACATTAGAAGTAACGTCGTTACAGGTAACGCGTTACAGGTAACGCGTTACTCAAAAACGTTACATTTTTTAAGTAACGGTAACGATGGCATTATTTTTCCCCCCAGGGTAACGGTAACTTAACGGCGTTATTTTTTTCAAATAACGGTAACGAAAACTGGTTTTTCCGTTACCGTTACTTTTTTGTTTCTATCCAAAAACATATTTTCATTTCAGATTAAACGTGATATTCACTTTATTATATAATTCATTGTATGATATAAAATGAAATGCATATTAAAAAAGTTATATGTGTACAAAATACGTAAATAATTTCTTTTTTCATAAATCGCGTTACATTTTTTGACGCCAAGTAACGGTAACGGTAACGCGTTACATTTAAAATGGTAACTTCCGATGTCTGGTTCAATATATATACATTATATTTATTTCACCTTCTTTCACGCCGACAAATTAAAATAGTAACATTTACAATTTAAATAGTAAATTAGTATCAGTTTCAGCATTCAAATAGTATGCTTTGCTATTCAAATGTGCAAGAAGTTTGCAACGTATACTTGCAACGAATTTTTAATAAAATATCATTTCGTCCATCGACAATCAAAATCAGAACTTGATTTTATATCAACGCGATATAAAACGACATAATTAAGTTTTTCGTATACTTTCTTCGTTTAGAAGTGCACGTTTTTCGTTCAAAAATTTATGGAATTTGGAATTCGCTGCAAATAAACACGTTGCAAACTTCCTGCACATCTATTCAAGCCATATTTTTTATTCAATTTTTTCATAGTTCAGGGTGAAAAATGACTTGTACTTTGAATTAAATTATAAAATTAAATTCTCAGACAAAGAAAATGAAATAAATAATTATACAGAAGAAAGTGCGTATGTATATAAAATACGAGTTCAAACTAATTTACAAATAAACTTTGATTTTCTTCGTACTTGTTTTTTTTTTTTTTTTTTGACTAGCCTGCTTTTTTAAATCTTTCTCTTTTTGTGATTCTTAAATCACGTTCGTCAAACATTCCATGTTGACCTGATATAATTATTTCTATTATAATACTAATTTGACAAACTATAATTATACCATTATTGGTAAGATTAGCATTGTATGACACCCGGAATAATCGAGTTTCGGAAAAAAAGAACTTGATATCGTCGTTTTTTAATTAAAAATATCGACTGAATAAAGATAACTAACGCGATTCGTGCAACAACAAAAAAAGAACAATAGACAAAGTAACAGATCCTATTCCGAGGCTTTTAAATAAAATGAATGCGAGAATGCAGCATATTCAAACAAAACGTTTGAGTCACATTTTATTCGAACAAAGTACTTTCGAGCAAATACGTCGGACAAATGGTTTCGAGCAAATTACAATCGAGTGAATGGATGTATTTTGACTTTGCCCGGGAATAAGATATCGAGCACAAAACTATTTTGGAACACACGCTGCTATGGTATTTGCGAAAACTGACCGTTATTGTTGCACGTGTCACATTGAATAAGAAATTTATTTTAAAATGTAGAAAAAAAAAAAATTAATAATTAATAATTTTAAATAGTTTATCAAAATAATCGAATCAAAAATGTCAATCTGAAACATACTCAAATTAAAACAAACCGATTAAACAAAAATGAATCAATATAATGTCGAATCATCGTAATCAATCAAATCGATAACTTATTTACCAATCGATTTTGAAAACCGTAAATTTGTCTCTTCGATTTCGAGCGCATTTAATGAAAAACAATAACCGAACGCGTCCTAATTAACTAATGCAAAAGCATCGTCCTTACAGCAGCAATTGAATCCCAAAATTGAATTGCAATTGAAAACACGAAGGTGAAAAGAGTAGCACGCGTTGCCCCTCGAATGACTTTTACCTTCTTCTTTCTTTTGCATCAATCGATTACAAGGTCAGCGTGCAGCATCAAAAAGTTGGCCGATAATAACTGGCCGAGCGGACGGCGCCGGGCGAAAACGTTATCTCCAATTAATCGAATAAATAATGAGACGAGCCGTGGAGCAAAAGTGAATCGATAACGCCAACGGCCGTGGTGAAACGTGGTGATTAAAAAAATTGCACGCCCGATACTCACCTCTAATTCACCGTTCCGTCGATCCAGCCTCCCTTTATCTCCGCTCCTCCGACGGGAGTTTACGCTTTTTCATGACCGAAGCCTTCGCTGGCCGGCGCTCGCGTTCAACCGCATTTTTAATTCAGCCTTCGTCATCTTTTCAGCGATCTTTCCAATTTCGGCGCTCCTCTCGAGAACCAACGGGGGACACGGCCGATCGATACTTTGCGGATTATTACGATCCAAGCGCCTCCATTACACGGTTATTGTTTTCGCGAAAACTGCGCCTACTGTTCCGCGATTCGGGCTTTCGCTTGCACTTTTACATCGCGAATTTGCGGGCTTTCACCAACGACGATCCCGTTTGTCTCGCGGTAATCGCGCTGTCTTTAAACTTCTTTTCCGACGTTTGTCGTCATTCTCGTCAGGGCTGAACGCTGCTCGAGCGGCCTGAAACACGTCAAGACAAATAATGGTTAATAGAAATAAATAACAATATATAAATATTGGTTTGTTGACATTTCGTTCAAGTATGAGCAACGTCACAATATATGTAGATATATATCAAGGATTGTGGTCCTCGCAGTTACATAAATATTTTTGAGCAGTTTGTAAAAGATGAAGAAGAAAATGTTGTTAAAGTTTCCAACGTTTTAGTAAACAAAAATAATGTCTGATAAACTTTTCTTCGTACAAATAATAATATTTTTTTAATTGAGTAATTTTACAAGAAGAATATTTTAATATCTGAGAATATATTTTTTTCATTTCTGGTTACAATATATATTACTAGATTATTTCGATGGCTGGGAAGAAAAAACCCCATTCTCAAACTGACAATGAAAAACCCCCATTCTCAAATTGGCAATGAAAAACCCCCATTCTCAAACTGACAATGAAAAACCCCCATTCTCAAACTGGCAATGAAAAACCCCCATTCTCAAATTGGCAACGAAAAACCCCCATTCTCAAATTGACAATGAAAAACCCCCATTCTCAAATTGGCAACGAAAAACCCCCATTCTCAAACTGACAATGAAAAACCCCCATTCTCACACTGGCAATGAATACGGATTGGGGGGTTCTTCGTTGCCAGTTTGAGAATGGGGGTTTTTCTTCCCAGCCATCGATTTAATACGGTTGGTAGAGCTAAACATGTGTCTGTCTGTGTACGACTATACCATTTGTCTGATTCGCTATTCGAATAGCAGTACGTAGGTTCCTATCCCTCCCTGCACCCTTCCCTCGCCATCGATCGCCCGTTCCCAAACATCCATCATCAAGCGCAATATCGAATGACGAAACAACGAACGCTTGCAGGGCCGTGCATGATTACCATCACCATAACATGGCAGCGGCCGCGAGTTACAGCGGCCTGTTGTTGGGTGGTGCCCGGAGCCTCGGACACCATTCGTCCCATCACGCGCATGCGGCGGCTTCCTACAAGGACTGGACATCGGCGACGCCGTCGCAGGCCCTGGTCGACGCGACGTCGACACCCCCTTACCCCCACGGCCCGTACGCGCCCCTGTCCGGTGAGTACTGGACCTGAAATGATCGATGTAAAGGTTCCCCAAGACCGCCCGGACTCTGTACAGACCTTCGCTCCTTTGTTCAATCGGCGCCGATCGACGTCGCCAATCGATCGGCCGAGCCGCGATCGATTGCGCGCCCGCACGTTGTCGTAATGTAATTATCACTTTTGTTGCGCGAGAGCCGCGTCAAAACGCCGACCCCGCGCGCCAAACACTTTGCGGACCTTTGACCACGACTTTTTTTTATTCAATTTATTTAATTCTTTTTTTTATGTTCCTTAGTAGAAAATATATTTGATATACCTGCAAAATAATAGAAATTGTTGTATTGTTTGAAATGTCGTGTATGGCATTGACAAAGAATTTTATTATATTATCTGGTATTGTTACTCGTGACAAACGGAGAGGAAAGATTATATTCATGATATATTTTGAGTGCGTTTGAGGTGTGCTTAGAATATATTAAAAATATAGCTGAATCATATTTGTAATGTATTTGTCACACTTTCAAATGTAACTGAAATAGTCTGTCAGTATATTCAAAATGTATTGGTGATATACTTAAAATACATATTTAATGCATTGGATCATGAATTTAGAATGTGACTCGAAGAGAAATAATGGAGTTGAAGTTTCCAACTTTTATTAATAAACGAAAATTTATTATATATAATTTAGTACCATATATTGTAAGCAAAAATGAAATAGTTATATTTTCAGGCATTGAAATATTCTAGCTTCTTTTCATATCATTATTCAAACAAAAAAAAAAATTATTATTTGTATGAAGAAAAGTATATCTGATTTTATTATCGTTCACCAATAAACGTTGAAAACCTCAAGAACATAGAGAAATAAATGACATTCAAGTTGGTAACCCTCCGAGCTACCAACATAAAAATTATTTTTGAGTGCTATACTTGCTTCATCGAGGTAATAAAGTACAGTTGGTATCACTCACTTTCAACTAATGATACCAACTCATTTTATTTTCAAATCAAGAAAAACCATAAATCGCACTTTTACTATGAATGTGAAGTTTTGATTCGAACTTTTTATTGATTTGATTGATTTGAATGATTCGAAGTTTTGAAATATTCGAACAAATTTGGTATATATTTTAACAATAAATTCAAAATATATACATATACTTCACGCAGATTTTAAATACATACTTGTATTTTACATATTTTATTTCATTTTTTCCAAATTTTATATCATGTGGATATTTCCACGAGGAAAACTTCACATTCATCTTTTACTTTACAATTAAAATACTCGAGTACAAATTTGACCGAACGCGGAAAAATATTTGCAAAATTCCTTGAAACGTCCGCAAAGTGTATCGCGCGGGCCAAAAAATATCGCCCGGAGGAATATTCTGGGAATATTTCAGGCTTTCAGGGATTCGCCGCGGGAAAATTGATCGGCCGACTGTTCGAGTCAACGAGCCCGATCGCCGGTTTCGGATGGAGGAGAATTGTACAAAATTTCACCGCGGAATATGTGTAATTATATTAGCGTCCGCGTCATAAGCTTAGTGACCAAGTTAACTGCGATAATTGGAATGTCGGTGTTCTTTGAATTCAAGAGGCAAAGTATTTTATACCATGTTTTGATTTCAAGCTACAATGACTTTTTTTTTTATCAGTGATCGTCGCCCGATCAATTGTTCCGACTTTGTTGCACTTGGAACAACATCTGGTTCGAAAGATCGATTTCAATTTATAATTATTTCATTGTATACAAATTATATAAAATAAAAATAATAATCATTATTAATGCAGATATAATTTTGTATTTTCAAATCAAAAAAATTGTATACTTTTTCAATCACAGTTTTTTCGATGTACAGGAAGTTTTGTACGTACATAATATACGGGTTCGAAGTAAGACAAATTTTAATGAAAAAAAGTTCTGCTTTCGTTGTAAAATCTTTTCATTTTAACAAAAATATGTCAATGTTGATGTTTACTGACTACTTTACCTAACTTTTATTATTTTGTCTAGGTTTTTTAATTTATAAACACAAATTGTACAATAATTTTTCTAAGATCGAACTCGTATATTATATACGTACGAATACTCTTCTTGTTCATGTTTCATGTTCATGTTCAAGTTCGCAACGTTTATTTGCAACGAATTCCAAATTCAATAAATGTTCGATCAAAAATCATATATTTCTAAACAAAGAAAGTAAACTTGAAAATTAATTATGCCATTTTGTATCGCGCTGATCTAAATTCAAATTCTGATTTTGATTGTCGATGGACGAAATGACGTTTTAGTGAAAATTCGTTGCAATTAATCGTTGCAAATTCTTGCACATGAATTTCTTGATGCGAAAAAAAAGACGAAACAAACTTTCGTTTTAATAAATTTGATCCAACCGAAATGATTTGTGTCAAAAGTCAAATGTTGTTCGAAGTGCACCATGCACGATGTGCAAAAGCGAGAAATAAAGCACCAGTACGGTTAGACGATGAAAATATCACGTAGAATTGATACCGTGATTGTAACGAAACGCGCTTGTACCTACGAACCTTACGGATGGTTGCTTGTTACGCCGCCAGACCGAACGAATTTCAATCGTGAACGTACCTACGAGGGGTTGCTCGCAATACTCTTCGAACGGTCGGATCACTTCAAAGAAGCCGATGGAAAATGAGTTTCGTAAAAGCGCGCTACTGATTTTGTATGTTTTTTGCACAGTGGGAAACGAAACACCCCTATAAGCACGGACTATGGTAAATGAAAAAAAAATTAATAAACAATTGTCGGCAAAAATGTTATACAGATTATCAAATGTTTTTATGGATATCGCCAAATAAATAACGTAAATGAAATATTCAATTTTTTTCTTTTTATACATTTCTTTGTTATTCTTTTTCTCAACCATACTTGCCCGGGTAAAAAAAAATTGATCAATTTCCGATCAAAAATTGATCAAAGTAAATAGATCGAAATTAGATCGATCGAGTGACACCTCAGCAGATCTAATAACTATATTTTTTAATCAGATAGGTAAGCATGTAAAAGAAGAATTGAAGGGACACGGGCAATAACCAGAAGTGCGCTCGGCCGGCTCGGCGTGCCCCTGAAC
>JABFOV010006692.1:0-10339 GCA_022817685.1 Aradophagus sp. ZL-2020
CTGGCGGGTTCGCTGTGGGGGGGGGGGGGGGGTGGGGGGGTGGGGGGGGGGGGGGTGGGGGTGGGGGGTGGGGGGGGGGGGGGGGGGGGGCGGGGGGGGTGGGGGGGGGGGGGGGGGGGGGGGGGGGGGGGGGGGGGGGGGGGGTGGGGGGGAGGGGGGGGGGGGGGCGGGGAGGGGCGGGAGGGGGGGGGGGAAGGGGGGGGGGGGGGGGGGGCGCGTTAATAGCAAGCCGAGTTATCGACGGTTTGTCATAATAATGGCGAGCGGTGTTACGATGGCGGGCTTCAGATTGCGAGGGTCCGCCGCATAATCGTACGTCGGTTGATTATCGGGATCTGGGAGGGCGAGGCCGATCGGCCTGTTCGACGTAGCTCGCCGTTCTTGTACTTTTTAATTAACGTGGCCAGCGCGGCGCAAAAAGTCTTCCACCTTCGGGCGCGGTTATTTGCTCGCGAGTGTCTTGCGCGGCGGCCAACATCGGATATTATTCCTGCCGCCTGATGATAATTATGAAAAGTTACGCGGAAATAAAAGCGGAATTAATGGAATTACAAGGCTCGGCCTCAACGAGCGCGCGGCTTTTTCGAATCTTTATTAACGAGTGGCCTCGCGTTATGTCGAATACATTATTGGCAATTTTTTTGCGCTCCAGTCGGATGAAATGTTTTTTTTACACGCGGGAGAAAATAATATTGTAAATTTAGGTTGGCGAAAAACGGTTGCGAACTGCCGTGCGTGCTCTATATTTTCGAGTGTGAAGGGATGGAAAAAAATTGTTCAATGTATTTTGTTAGTATTGAAAAAAAAAGGAAAGAAAAAAATGCGTGCAATATGGTACGATTTTGCAGAGAGACAATTTTCGAGTGATACATTTTTTTGAAATAATAACTTGTTAGTTTATAAAGCATTTTCGCAATAGGATTGAATTGAGGAATCATTAAAATGAAGAAATAACGAATAAATAATTTGACACTTTTAAGTCGAATCGAGTCGAATAAAAAAATAAACATTTTAATAATAAATAACTTGAAAGATTGAATCGGGTATCGAGTGAAAATTGCGCTGATTTGTTTTTAATAAAGTCGATGTTTAATTAATGCTCTATTGAAGTATTTCAATTTTTGATAGAAAAATTAAATATAGGAAAATATGTTGTATTCGATTATACAAATGTGTTATATTTTACATCAATATATAAAAATATTTAAATTAAATTTCCGATTTTTCATCTGTGAAGTTTGCCGTTAGCTAACATTCACAAAATGTGAACTTGTAAAACATTTTACTAACAAATTTGAAAAACACATACAGACACATCAAAATAAATGAAATGCATTCCTACGTCTCCCATAGTTAACATATATTTTTGAGGTAAAAAGCGCGAGGACATTTTTACACCAAAAACTTGAAATATAATTTTTCACAAATGAAATTATTTCCAACTTGAATCGGTCGCAATAAAAACATCTGCATACTTTTGCCAGATAAATTAAGTAACGTTTCTAAAATCGATCATACATTTTAATTGGGTCAATCGAAACACCTATTTCTATTTCCAATCTATTCCATTTTTAATAAATAAATTTTGTATCGGTGCAATGTAATGCAATATAAAATAAGACGGAATAATGGAAGCACGAAGCGATATCGGACGCGTGTTCTCGAAGCGATCTCTACCGTGAACTGGTAATTAATAAACAAAAAGCCGCGCTTTACGAAAGTCGTTATATTCAAACGTCGCAGGCTCATCCCTGAAACGTGCTCGGCGTTTGGCGCTTTCATCCCCGGACGGAAAACTCATCGGAAAAATGACTGTTGCTGTCGGGAACGCAAAAACCACTCGACAAAGGCAGCGAAAATAAAAATAAGGAAACGGAAGAGATTAATCCGGAAGTCGTGCTTTTTGCCGCGTCGTCTGTATCAATGGCTCCACTTTTGCCGGAATTATTATCTCGCGAGTATCCGACGTTTTGATTAAAAAATGCAGTCGCGATTACGCGACTGCGCCCCCGATTCGTTCAATTATTTCCGACGTTGTACTTTGTAATTATAGTTCGGCGCGCGTTGCATCGACGGCAGTTCTGTGGCGACGGCTCGAATGTGTGTGCCGCCAAATGTCATTATTTCTAATTACTCTATTACGTGGACAGTTTTTCTAGAAGCGACTATGTTTTCACGATTTTTTAATTTCGATTCATTATCTTGTTTATAAAGAAGATCTTTTTGATTTTATTGCCTTTTTCAAACGAAATTTCAACATGCGTTTTTGCACCACGAGACATCTTTTCTCGAGGTTTCGAGACTTTTGCACGATTTTCATTGAGGTCGGTGATTTCATATTGGTTACATCCGACTTTATATATGTTACAAAAAAGATGTAGTGAATAAAAAGTTGTTGGTGGAAGAGTAGTAACTATCATTGCAAAAAAGATTAAAAAGAAATTGAACAAGTTACTACTAAACAATACACGTTTCTAGTGGACAGTAAAAGTTGCTGCTAAATGAAAGAATAATCTTATTGGTTGATATTTAAAATATAACTTTAATATTATAGTATATACACTTTGAATTTAAAGATTTTTTATACAGCGCATTTTCATGTTTCACAATGAAAAATGTTTTCACACTGACAAAAATACACTTTTCATGAGAAAAGGAATACGTTTTTCTTTGCAATCTTTTTCAATCAATGTGAACCTTTTTGAACCAAAAGAAGTAATTTGGAAAGAAAAAGAATAGTTTTTCTTTCAAAATAGTGACATTTCAATTGTCATTCAATTATCATTCAATAGTGACACTCAATTGAAAAAAAAGATCCTTTTGAATGAAAAAGATTCGAAAATATTACAATAGAAATCCTTTTTAAACAAAATGAAAAATTTCGGACCAAAAGGGTATTTTTAAGAGTGCAAGGTGTCCTGCGGAAAATCAAATTCAATTCTTTTCAAGGTTTAATAAGATTACAACAAACCCAATTTTGTCAGATAATTGATTATCAAATAAAATATTTACAATTACATTTAAATTGTACATATGTGTATAACTAATCTGATGTTGCGTGAAACGGAAGTCGTATGTATTTATCATCATTTGATAAATATTTCGATTGTCATTCGATAGTAAATGAATGAAAATTCAAGGTTTCAATCTAAACATTAAGATTTTTCCCGGTTTTTATGATATCAAGGTTCGCTGAGCACTCTGGTTTTAATCCAAATGACCCTACTTGCGAGAAAAGCTTTGCACTGAATTGCGCATTGTTTTTTGTTTGCATATAATATCAAAAGTAACCATCTAAGTTGACTGAGACTTTGTCCAAGTTGAAATTGGTTTGTAAACGTGAAGTACTTGATTGTTTCAGAAGCGAAAGCAAAATCGAAGGAAGAAGGCGTCGGTGGTTATCCCGCGAGGACAAGGGGGCGAAGCGCGATCGACTTTGTATTTGACACACGGGTGCAAATGAAGGTGCAACAGTGAAGGGTAACGGCGGATTCAGTGATTACTCCGGGGCGGGGGACTTGGAGATCTGGAACGACGAGCACCACCAGCACTACGGGACGGATGGTCTAGAGCAAGCCCAGTACCAGGGCCACCGGCCGCCTTCGCGGCAGCAACGTTGCGAGGGCGGCTCCTCCCTGGGACTGGCGTCGCAGCACTACGTCGCGCAATGCGAGCTCCACCTGCCTCGAGAGGCCGAGCTCCTGCGGCTCAACCAGCTCGAGGCCGCGGCCGTCGCGGCGGTCTATGATCAGCAGCAGAAGAACCACGACCACCGCCAAGCTTACTCCACCATGGACAACTTTCATAGTCCCGTACCACCGCCGCTGCCTCGCAGACACGTTCGGTCAGTACCCATTACTTTTCTCATTTCAAAAACAAATTCCTTTTTTTTTTTTTTTTTTTTTTACAACCCATTTCCTTTAGCCCAACGTGGTCTAGAGAACTTCTCGGGTTCTCAAATCCTTTCATTGTTTTTCCTTCCAATTTAAAACCTCCCTATACACTGAGAAAAATCTGTTCAGTTTAAGCTACCGTAAACTTCAGTTGTAACCTTATTCACTTAGATTTACGGAATTTTCAGTTGGTTTTACTAAATGTTCATTTAACACGAAACTTTGATTTTCAGTTGTTTCAACTGAAAACTTCAGTAGGGACAATTTTCACTGAAATTTCAGTTGAAATTACGGGATGCCGTTACCTTTTTTCTCAGTGTATCCGCATTCCGCAATTGCCTGGGTAAGCCTGTGAGGTGAGACGATAAACCCGTAGGCGAAGAAACGTCGTAGACATGTGCACTGAATTCATATACCTCCGACCACCCAGCTATCTTGTTGAGGTGTTGAAAAAACGCCACCAGGTGAGAGTTGAACTCTCGTCCTCACGCTCACCAAGCGGACGCTTTCATCACTACATCAAGGTGCCGGGTTATTTCAAAGCTAAAATTCTATAAACATGTTTTTCTGTCTTCGGGTTGAAAACTTCATATTTGTGCCCGCGAGATAAGTAGCGACTTTTTGACCTAGGGCGATAAAAGATAGCCGACCGATGCTTTATTTTGAAAAAAGATGTTTCCACAGAGGTTCAAATATGAACGATCAATAAAAATTGGTCTCCGATTTTAATTGCACGAAGCGATTGAAAAGAAATGACAAAAATGTTGCCATTCACGGTCTCGCCAAGCAAATTACAGATATTCAATCGATGCCAAATCGGCTTTTCGCAAACAAAAGGGCCCGATGTATCGCCTCAAGTCATTGTAACTTGCATTAAAACTAAAGTCAATAAACGGGCATAGAATTCGCAGTTGTTCGATAAGCGATCCAATCGATAAATCCGAACTCGACAAAGTCAGTGAGTCGCGAATAAATAAGCGAAACGAAGCTGCAGCGATAGATTACGTCATATCATTAAGCGGAATCGCGATCGTTATTTACGCAACTTGGGGATCGAATGGCTCGAAACTTGGTAATTTGTTTATTTCGCCACCGAGGCTGCTCGTGCACATTTCGCGAGCTCGTTGGCCGAAAAACCTGGCATTCGGTTTCACCTCAGATATTCGAGACAACAATTATATCGCGATCAATTGCTCCCGCTAATGACTGCGGAGGCGCGCTGTATACCTCATTTGCAGTTGAACTTAATTCAACTTACAATAAAACATTTCAACTGTAAACCGAGGACCATTTTGACCTTAACTTAACTCGCTCGATTACGCCGACAGAACTTCTTCAACTGCAACGATGGAAGGTAGCAGAGTCGTAACCGATCGTGCAGGTCGCTTTGGACTAACCGTTACTTGGACCTCTATTTTAATCGCCCAGCTTGAACGTGGAAAACAAGTTGTTTTGAGTTATGATTGCCGAAATTACAGTGGCTGCTTCGCTGGGCAATTCAAGGGCTTGTTTTAATGACGCTGCGTTCGACACCGAGAAAACTGAATAGCAAAAGTGTTTTGCAATCAAACGCATGGTATGGTTGGAGTGTACTTTAACGAGAAGTTCAATTTCCTTAATTTTTAAACGATAAAAAATGTTGACAAAATGTACAATCCAAATGTAAAATGTGACATCAAGCGACATTTTGGATCAAAATTTATGAAATTGGCAAAACGTAAAATGCGACAAAGTATGACACGTGAGTTAAACATTTGTACACCAAACAGGTGTTTTTCGTCATGACAAAAGTTGATAATTAAAATTACCGCTCGAATACCGAAACCACTCAAACCGTACCGATGTTGCCATTCAAACAATGCACTTTTCATTCGAGTTATAACTTTTACTACTTTGTTCGACAATCCGAGGGACTTTGTAATTACGCTGCCTAAAATGAATTTTTAACCAACGGTGTGCTTAAAATTATAGAATTTAAACCTCTTAGAAAGCGTAAAGCGAATGTTTGAAGAAGCCCGCGCTTGCCATTAAAGCTCTTTGACAAAAAAAAACCCGGGATACGAGCTGCTTGGACGAAAAAATGCCACAGGATAAGTTAAATATTGACAATTAATAGTCGAGTCTTTTAAAAGCGCGTTTCATTTGGCAAGCGATGTTTTCCCTTCAGACATCTGTTTGAACGCGCACGACTGCTGCGAGTGGCGGATAAGGGGGCGACGGGGGGAGGGGGGGGGGGAAGGTACGTTGGCACGGTGTCAACACGCTCGAATCAATGTTCCTTAGCATTTTTTTCCCGTCAAATGTTTCCCCGTAGTTTTGCGCGCTTCTTTATTGCAATTCCAATTGCAGGGTCGCGCTGCACGGCAATTTGTGCTTAAACAAAATTTCTCTTTTCAAACGCTCGAAAGACGGAAACGTCCGGAATCGCGATAAAGTTAAATTAGAGGAATAAGAACAGTGCCTCGAAGTCCGATATACAAAACCTATTGATTATGGGACTCGGGCGAAATGTTGATCGAGTTACGAGAGCGCCGTGGCGTAACTTTGTTTACAACATCACGGGAGTGTTTTTGCAAAATAAAATTGCTGAAACTAGTTTAAATAAAAAAGAAGTAGGAAAAAAAGGAAACGTTTATAAAAGAGTATATATGTAGATTTGAATCGTTATATCCAGAGCAAAAATGTATTCAACATAAATTTAATATATTTAATAGTACACTTACTAAACTTGGATTTGAATAAATAAAAGACAAAGTAAATGCAAATTGATCCTTATTAAATATTTGTTGGAGTAGAAAAATCAATTATTTCGATTTCATAAAATTTTTATTAATGTTTTTTTCTTTTTTTAAGTGAATACTTATTTTATTGAATTAACTGATAAAAAATTGAATAAATAAATTTGAAATAATGGATCCACGTTATTTAAATAAAATTAAATATGAGTACTCACCTTTTTGAAAACATTAAATATGTGCTTTTTTTGATACCTAACGTTAAGCAGACAAATCGTTATGCCGTTCGAGCAAGTCGGGGTAATTTGGCACGATTTTGACATAAGAAGTGAATAAAAGAGGGCGCGTGCCAACTTACCCCGTTTTCCTTCGGTCATTTTATTAGCACAAGTTTAATGAAATTGTCCGGCGGGCGATTTAACACTTTTTGAAATGCCGGTGTCTGCGAGGGGATAGCCTTTTTCGAGAGGTTGAAATCGAGTTAGTTGAATCGTGCGTTCACCAAAAATGGTCACGATCTTAACCATGCCGTGCAGTTCAACTTAACAAATGAAAGTCAATTTTTCACATGTATTCTAATGTGATATTTTCTTTCTGCTTTTCGTAGGAAAGTGCTTTTGTAATAACATTTGTAATTTTAGATACAAATATTTGTAATAAGTACATTTCATTCATTTTGGTTGAAAAGAAGACTCACGACAAACATCTTTTTGATAGAAATGATTTACATTATTTATTGTAAACTGAATGAAAAATGATTTAACATTTTCAAATTTATTATACCTCAGCTTTAAAACTTATAATTCTTAAAGTGTAAAAACGGTTTGCAAAACTAAATATAGATATGAAATAGTAAAAATAATATAAAAAATACAGGTAGTAAGACAAATTATTTACTATACTTAATGTTTAAAATTTTAATGTAATCGTCACGTTTCGGTTTTCCGCTTCCCACAACTCAATGTTAACATCGCAGCAAAACTTGTTCGTCCTTCATCTCAGACCTGACGTCATGCTCGGTCGTACTTGGAGCAAAAAAACAAATATCTCCCAATTTCCGGAACGCATCAGACATTCTCCAAGTGAAATGAGATCAATTTGTCACCAACGAACGTTTCAACGTTGGCAACACCGGAATCGTATGCTACGATTGTGCGTTTATCTGCTATTGTCGTCGATATCGTAACTGGAAACTTTTCATACATCACAAAGTTTCATATTTCAAAATCGAAAATCTAGAAATGTTGCGATTTTACTCGTTTTTATACGGGAAAGTTGCATTTTTCCTGTGTCCGGATTTTCAGCTTCATTTTTTTTCTTATTATTTTTTTATTAAATCAAAATTTCAAAAATGTTCTATAAGTTCCAACTTTACCAAATGTTCTCTTATTTATTTAATAGATTGTCAGGAATTAATGGCACAAGAAAAGTTGCATTAGAGTTTTTTCTTTACTTATCGAATATCGTTTCAAAAATACCGTATATTAAGGCAGAAAATATAAGTAATATACGTCTTTACTATATTTATTGGAAATATAAATATACATGTACAAGGGAAAAAATATTGAAATTTGAATAAACAAAAAAATATCAACGATTGTTTGAAAAACCAACTTGTTTATTTTAAACGCTGCAGTCGAGTTTAAAACTTACTGATACGTGCACCTGAATGCAAATAATCTATTTTTTGCACATTGAAAACAATTTCAAATAACATGATAACATCAAGCCACGCTTGACTAGAGAAGTCACGGAATTTCTACCTTAAACGCGAAACGCCTATTGTCGAGCGAAAAATTGGATCATTCTTCGATAAACGGCGTGCAAACAATATCATCGGACAAGTGGATTCGCAATCGGCGCATATATCGTTGGGATTTAATGACACGGAATGCGAAAAATAGAAAATGGGGGGGAAAAAACTATCCGAGGTGAATTCGCGAAACGCCGGGAAATCCGGAGTAAAGAAGGATTTAATTTTGACGTTAAAGGTTAAAATTGAAAATCGCAATTGCCCGCAAATCCCTTTATCGCTTTAAGCAGTTTCTTTTGCGGCCGGGACGTAAAAAACGAAGGCAATCGGCCCCGCGATTTCCGCGCACGCCGCCTCGATAATTTGTGTTTGCTTTTTCTTTAGCTCCATTTCACGACGATTCGGCCGGTGTTTATACGCGCGCGCTTTGCGCTTCAATATTAATGCCCGAATTTAATCGATAATGCTGCGGTCCGAGTCAAGAATTCGGTTTCGAGAAATTAAATTGAATTGCCCGCGCCAGAAACACGCGACGCTGCTGAAATGAACGTCGGGCTTTTGAAATGACCGTAAAACCGAAGCTATTACGAATTATTCATAAATGTTTTCAACGAGAAACGTATGAATTTGCGTTTGATACTTTTTTTTCTTTTTTAATTAATTATCACAACGAGCGGCGTCAATCATTTAATTAATATATTTCCCATTTACTTTTTTATTACAAAATTTATGATTTCTATATAAAGTTACAAAATCCACCATTCATTTCATAATATCATTGTTCACTTGAACGTTGGATTTTTTTTTTCTCGATGTAAGTTAAGTTTAAAACAATTGACTACTTCATACGAAAGGCCGGCTTAGAGCTTACAGAAATAACTTAGAATATAAGCCGTTTTTTCCAGAAACGTTCCCAATTGTACATTTCGATTACCTTCACCGCTTCCGTCGATAAAAGAGTCGTTTATTTTTTATTTTTTTTTTTTAACTAACATCAATTTATTTGCAACTGCAACAAGAGCGGACGTATTTTCCTTTGGGATTTTTAATATGCACTGACAGCACGCGAACACGTCGAAACCACCGAAATGAAGAGTTATGCCGTAAAAGATCGACAAAAGGTTTTCTGCATTTATTAATATTTATACCATTTTCTCCGCACACTTAAATCTTATGCGCTATAATTCTTTATCTAACATGGCTCTGTGTCACGGGAGCAAGAATTACGCTTATGATATACGAAAAAGATGCGCTGTGGCAAAATTATTGACTGAATTACGAATTACAAAAAGTCTTTTCTTTTTTTCAAGTTTAAAAAATGTTTGATGTTGAGTTAAAAAGTATTTCACTTTGAAAACAATAATTTACATTTAAAAATATATTGACAGTTATCTGCAATCTTCAGAATGAGTTGAATTTTCAATTAAAATAAAAGCAAATTCAAAAAAGTAAATAAATACAAATTGGTATAGATAATGATGAGAATCATTACAAACACCAATTATTACGATTAATTAATTAATTCACCAATTAATCGATTATTGTTGAGAACCAGTTAATTGATTTGTCTATTAATTAACGCATCAATTAAGTTTACGTTTTTGTAACTATGAACAATACAGTAAAATGTTGTTATAAATCAATTAACTTAATTAATTGAACCAATTCGAACGTTGTTTTATTGATTGTTTTCATAAACGAGTGTATTAAATTTGTATCATATGTCTAATTTTTTTTATTGTAACGACAATTGTTTGTTTGCGAAAAAAAGTAATTGCGACAAGTATGGAATTCGTTAATGCAGCAGCTTTTCTTGTACACGACGCCGATGTCGATTTTACTTAGTCAACTTCATTCATCAATTCATTTTATTTTTCGAAATGCAGTTATAAACTGACTTCAATAATATTAATTTGTAAAAAAAAAGGTAAAAATATAAATATTAATAAATATATATT
>JABFOV010006693.1:0-10339 GCA_022817685.1 Aradophagus sp. ZL-2020
TGATGTGAAAATGTCACAGAAAACATCTTACCGTTTTATAATTTTTTTTTAGTCTATTTGTATATCTTTTTTTTTTTTTTTTGCAAATAATAAAATAATATAAGTGTGCGTTGGTTTTTTGCTGTGTTTTTTGTATTTTTTTTTTTTTTTTTTTTTTTAAATTTTTCGGTTAGCTATATCAAAAACTATGGCAAAATTTTTGTACGAGATATTATCTAAAAATTTTACCCAATTTAAAAAAAAAAAAAAAAATCGATTTTTTCTCTTCATTTTAACTTCATTTCAATTATTCAATAAGAAACACTTGAATATCGATACTGCAGAAATATTCCTCAATTTTTTGATATCTCATCGTTTTAATCAAAATCTTTCGATTTCTTCATTCAAGTTAGGAATGGGCGATTATTAAAAAATTGCGATTAATCGAAAGGCGATCAATCGTTAAATGCGATTATAATAATCGATTAATTTCATTACAATAATCGATTTCAACAAGAATCGATTAAATGCATATCACATTTTTTAAACAAGAAATAACTACAAATTTACAAAATAACAATCCGTGAACTTTGAAAATTAAGCCTAGTTTATCGGCGCAAACTGAATCAAATTAAAATTAAAAAAAGTTAAGGGAAAACATATTCTATTAACACTGCAGATTTGAATTCAATATCAAAAATAAATAAGCGATAACAATGAGTATCTCTTTCTTTTTTTACTCATTACTTATTACAATCATTACAATTGTTTCAACGAGAAAAATTGAAAAATAAACAAAAATTTTTTTACTCAGAAAAATTTTAAAATCGTATTAAACAATTGTACAAAAGAATCGATTTATTGATTTATCGGATTATAACTAATCGATGTAATTTTTCCGATTAATCTTATTGAACTTGTTCGATTAACCGCGATTCAATCGCCCATCCCTAATTCAAGTAATCTTCTCTTTGGTAAAATATCAAGACACGTTATTAATTTCAGTCAAGAATTTTTTTCTACAGCCAATATATCCTCATTGCGAGTAACATTCCGTTTACGAAGGACAAGCGATAAAGTTCGTAACCTAATCATTCATCAATAATTCCGTAAACTACAATTCCACCAAGCAACTTCGAATCCCATCGCCGGCCGATTTTGTATTTCCCCGGAATCAGCGAATCAGCGCTCGGAACTCGATAGTGCATTTTCGTCACGTTTACAGATATTGTTGGCCGTATTTGCGCGAATAATAGAAATTTAATGACGAAGTTTGAGCCGTGCACCCGGTCCTTTCGGATATCAATTTATCCGGAAATAGTAAAAGTTAGATGCAAGTTGCGCGCGCCGCGGTGATTTTACAAATGACGATGCCGAACTGATGAAAATTCGTTTCAAGTCGAGCACACTAGTTTTAGTTGTATAACGTTGACTAATTACGCGAAGCAACTGTTCAATCCGTGAGTTTGTGTGCGGCAACAAAGTTTCAGCGACGAGTATCCTCGAAATCGAGTAACGAGACGTGAAGCGCGCAAAGCTTTCTATCTTCGCAAAAGCCTCTCCCCTCCACCCCCATCCCCCCTCCTCTTTATCAGCCACGCCTTTTCCCGCCGAGTCAACGATTGTTGCGAAGATTAATGTTAAATTATCGTTAATTAGGGGCAAGACAAACAGGCAATAATCATGCCTTCAGTGTTGAACGAACGCCTGATTGGATTTGCTTTTCAACATTCGGGACATTTAGTGCTCCTTATATGAAGAGAAATTTCAAATGTAATCAAAGTAAGAGCAAAAGTAGGCCAAATTAGTGGAATTCAAAAGACGTGACTTAAAAAATATGGTTGGTTGAATCAATGTTGAATCAACCTTCAAATGTTGATCGATATTAAATTCAGTTACCGTTGATGGTCTTAAGTTGAATCAGGATTGATGGACAGTTGAATCAAAATTGAATCATTAATAAGTCTATGTTGAGATCGCAAGGTCGATTAAAGTTGACAAAAAATAAAGTTAGGATTAAAAAAGAAGTTGTGAAAAGAATAAATTGATGTTGACTTAACCTTCAAATGTTGATTGTTATTGGAGTAAATGAATGTTGATGGTCTAAGGTGGAAATAGGCTTCTTGAATAATTGAGTTATGATTGAGTCAATGTTAAATCAATATTGAAAATATAAGAATGATTAAAGTTGACGAAACTAAAACTAAGTTTAAAAAATACTTTTATCTACAAGGATAAATTGGTTAGATCAATGTTGAAATAATTTTCGAATGTCGATTAATATTAGATTAAATTAATGTTGATAATCGAAAGTTTTTTCAGGATTGATGAACACTTGAAGGTTGAATTATAAATGAGTCAATTCTTAAGTCAATGTTAAGTCAACGTTAGAATCACAACATTAATTCAAAGTTGACAAGAACTGAAATGTAGGTTGAATCAATGTTGAGTCAACGTTGGCGGTAAACGATAATTTAGGATTGATGCAACAAACAGAAAGATTGAGTCAATGTTGCTTTGACTTCCGTCGAATCGAAGTTCAGTAAACATTTACAGTTAGATGTTCATTATGCTTGATAAACATTTGAACCAAGATTAAATCATGGAGAAGTTAACGTCATATCAATGTTGAGATTGCAAACAATGATTCAACGTTGACAGAAAGTCGAATTACGATTGAATCAATATTAGCCTGACGACGGTTAACTCCGATTGATTCCGGGTTAATACTTTAACAAAAGGTCATAATTACTAGTTGATTGAGTCAATGTTGACAATTCAGCGTGGCGAATTATCGCTAAATATTTGCTTCACACACATTTACTCAAAGTTTATTAGTAATTCTAACGAGAATTTACGATCGACTATTAACATTGACTTAACTTCTATTCAACCTTGATTCCATCGTAATATCATCATTTATAGTCTCTGATTCAACATTAACCGTCATATATATTCAATTCAATATCAACTGACTTTTGAGGATTAAATCAACAGTGATCCAACATTTCTCCCTGATGTGAATTTAAAATACGTTGAGTAAACATACGTTGAGTCAACATACTTTGAATCAACATACGTTAAATAAACATACGTTGAATCGACATACGTTGAATCAACATACGTTGAATCGACATAAGTTGAATCAACATACGTTGAATCGACATAAGTTGAATCAACATACGTTGAATCAACATACGTTAAATCAATATACGTTGAATCAACTACGTTGAATCAATATACGTTGAATCAACATACGTTGAATCAACATACGTTGAATCAGCATACGTTTAATCAACATTGATTCCACCATCGCGTTTTTGACGTAATGAATTTTTTTTCTCTTTCAATCAAATATCCACAAAAATAAATACTAAGTTGCTATAAATACAAACGAAAACGAATAATGTATTATCAGCTGGATAACGAAAATCGTCTAATTGGATATTTGGAGACCATAAATAATACAAACGGATTTTAAGCGTGAGTCATTAGTAATATTAGATATCGCATCCAGACCGCTGTTTAAAATTCGTTAAACTGTCGCTATTCTAAGCCACGCGGGTTATTTTCGCGCGACATGTACACTGTTGGTGGCAGATATCTCATCAAGTTTTCATTATCTTTCTCTAATGGAGATCGCACGACAGTCAGACGACTGCTAACAATCATCTGAGTATTGTTAATGCTGAAAATATTCACCTGTAGATCCAGCAGCTAAAGCAGTTTAAGGAGAAGTTACCGTTGAGCCACTCGTAAAGTAAATTAATTTTTTTTTTTTTTTTTTTTTTTTGACAAAAAAACATTGATATATGGTAGACTTTATAATTTAAAAAAAATTGTTGTAATAAAGATTGTTTTTCGGCAAGCTTTTTTGCAAAAAAAAAAAAATTTTCAATAGATTATTCTGAAATAAAAATTGCAAACTTCGAAAATGGAAAAAATGCATAAATTGTTGAAGATAATGCATGTATAAATGTCTACCTTAAAACTTATACTTTCTACTTAAATGTGACACAATTGTACCAGTGAATAACAGTGTGCTAATGAACGACACTTAGAACATCATTAATTAACAAAAACGACAATTATTTAATATTTAAGTATGAAATTTGCAAATTTTGTAAATTTATCATTTTTTGTAATAAAAATTTATATATATAAATATAAAACATTGACTTACCTACATATGACGTGGCACACTGTATTTCACATCAGTAAATCGAGGTTTTTTATTAAACAACAATTTAAACATTTATGACCTCAAATTAATCGAAACGGATAATATAATTTTAAATAAATAATATTGATTAAATATTACAAATTAAATACAGATTCAGCATCGCTTCATTCTCAAAATGCCCCAAGCAGACTAGCTCAATATTTATGCTCTTCAATAATTATAAATGTATTTTATTAATAATGAATTTGTCTGTAATAATTATTAATAATAATCAAATTATTATCGATTGATTGATGAAATAATAAATATAAAAAATAATAATTCATCTGTCATGAATGTTATTCATTTGTATACACATTGTTGTTGTTCACCTCGATACTATTATCAATAAAATTATGGTTCTCTTATACTTTGTTTATTAATGCACAAACAATATTTTATTTATTTATTTAAAAGTAAGACATTGATTTATCATGAAAAGTGACACTAAATACCATTCACTTCTCGTTTAAATACAAAAATAAAATTATGAATAAATAAAATATTTATGTATATGTATGAATATAATATATATACAAACATAAAAATATGTAATAAAATGATAAATTATTTCAATCTAATTTATTAAAATCAGATAAATTAAATATATTAATTTATAAATATATATCAAATATCTACTTATATTTTTTAAAAGTATATTTGTATAATTATAATATGTATAAAAATATTAAAGTATGTAATAAAATAATGTATTATTCAGATCTAAAATATTGAATATATTAATATACAAAAGTATATCAAATATATATTTATATCTAAATATGTATTCAGAGATTGTTTAGTTTCTACATTGTTATTTAATTTTATTAATTAAATTTATTATATTATTAATATTAATTAATATAATACATATATCAATTATATTAATTAATTAAATTTAATTAAATTTATTCACAAAATTATTAAATTAGTTTCTTTCGAAGCCACTTAAATTCACAACCGCAAAGTCAAATCCGCAAAACAAGCAGAAATGTTCTTGTCCGGACCGAAAGTCAAACGGCCGACGAGATGCCGACAGAATGACAAGTGCAATTCCGTTGCGGCGGAATTTGGCGACTGAGCGCGGCGCACGTTTAATGAGTTTGTTTTTGTGACAAGGTCGTCGGAGTTCATCCTGCTTCCACGGGAATGGTTGAGACGGACCTGCTGCGCGCTCTGGAAAGGCGTGTCGCAGCACTCGAGCGCCAACTACGAGACTACCACGAGGCCGCATCGACCACGCCGTGCGTCGTACTTCAAGAACTGAAAACGCACGTGGACACGTTCAGGCAGAAGCTCGAAACCATCGAGCACCTCAGCTGGCTGGGTAAATGGCTTTAAAAAAAAAAAAATCGAATGAAGCTTCATCGTCGTCTTTGTATACTTCAAAAATGTATTGTAGAGAAAATAGTGTATTATGCAACAAGGGTGCAAAAGAACATTTTCCACCCTAGGGTGGAAAAAAACATTTTCTCGCCCTAGGGTGGCAAAGAACACTTTTGCGCCCTAGGGTGAAAAAGAACACTTTTATCGTTTTAGGGTAGAAAAAACATTCTTTTTACTCTAGTGTGGAAATGAAGATTTTTTTCGCTCTAAAGTGGACAAACGACCAAGAGTGGAGAAGTAAACTTTTCTGTCCGAGGACAGAAAGTGCTACTTTCCATTTACGTTTCACATTACTTCCCGAGTAAGCTGTTGAACTCACGCTTATTTATCGAGATGTAAAGTTGCTACTTTTCTGCTTTAGGGCGGAAAATGGACTTTCCTATTGATAAAACGAAAAGTGAGCTTTTCCACCCGAAGCTAAAAAAGTGCACATTTCTGTCTGAGGAAAAAAAGTGCGACTTCCCGCCCGCTAAATAAGTCGAAGAAACGATACTTTTCGCAAAAATAATGCAAAAATAATGTATCTAAATTTGACGATGTGACGATCGATTTACTTTTTTTTTCATCGATCCTATACTTTTTATTTGCAGGATTCTACAAAGAACTTCCGGAGCCCATCTCATCGGAGGCTTGTCGCAGATTGCAATACCGACGAAAAAGTGACAGTGTCAAGCGCAAAGTTCGCGAAAAGTTCCTCAATATATGGTAAGTAGCATGCTAAGTCCCGGATTATTTTCTCCTTCCAATAGTTCCGTAAAATTGTAAAACGAACCTTGGAATCATGAAAATGACAAGAATGATTAATAAAAGAAAAGTAATCGCCTCGCACCGAAGGCGCCGTTTGAAAAGGATAAACTTTTATTCCCTGAAGGAAACTTTATTTGCGCCGTAAAGTCTTTTCAGCCCGAGTTCTAGTGAGCTTGCAAAATAAAGGGAAAACAAAGTTACGCATAAGTCGAAAAGAAGGTGAAAAAGGGGAGGGAATAGATGGTGGAATTCGCCGTTTAATTACATTTCTATTAACTTACAAAAGTTCGGGCTTTTACGAGCCTTTTTAAGCATTCGAGTTTTCGCCAACCTATTCGTTATTTTTTTTTTTTTATCATTTAACTAGGGGTCGTCCATGAAATGAATTAAAAATTAATTGTACAATTAATCATCATATTTATCATATCATTGTTAACGATATCAGTAATTATTATATGATTGATATTCATCATAATATTCATCATACGATTGTTTATTATATAATTAATCATCATATTTATAATACAATCAATAATCTTAAAAATCATATAATTGATCATCATATTTGTGATACAATCATTAGTTATACAAATAAAAATCATACTAATCATACAGTTGATTATCATAATTATGATGCAGTTATTAATCATATGATTAATCATCATATTTATAATACAATCATTAGTTTTACAATTAGCCATCATATTAATTATACAATTGATACTCATATTCTATTCACATTAATCACATTAACTACACTCAATCACATTAACACTCAACTTAACACACATAATTCACATTAACTATTGAACTTTTGTATCTTAGGCTTGAAGATGGTCAAAAACATGACTGGAACGTCGCCAATAATAAAAAGTATATATCTTAATAACAATTGACTATGTTGATTGATAATTAACACACTCAACATCACGTCTGTAAATGGACAATATTAAATTTTGAAAATATTAATACTCATATTCATCATACAATTGATTATCATAATTATTATGCAGTTATTAATCATAAAATTAATCATACCACTGCTTATGATATTATTATACAATCAACAATTATAATTATCATAAAATTATTAAACATACAATTATTAACTTAGTATTTTTGTTAATCATTTCATAATATGTGCTTATAATTTCAATTTTCCAATGTATTTTAACGATTCTTATTTACCTTCCTTATTTCTATCATTCTTTGTCTGTATTTTTTTCCTAGGTGAGCGCCATAACCCAAGGTATTATGTAGCGCGCTGCCCATCTAATATGCAAGGTGCTGCCAAGTCAAGCCGGGCTTATCTTTTCCACGCGGATTAAGTCTTGTCTGTTTCGTGCAAACGCACAAAATTAATTGATTAAAATGATTGTTTTTGACGGGAAAATATTGCTTTTTGCGCACGTTTAATTTCCACTTCAACGAGAGATTAATATTTCATTTCCACATGTCTTTTTTTTTGTTGTTTTTTTTTTTTTTTTTTCGACCATAATTTCTCCATTTGTTCGAGGGTTCTCCGAGTTTTTCAACATTAAAGAGAGAGAAAAAAAATATGAAATAAAGGAGAACAGCAGCGCTTATATTATTCATCGAACAAATTCGGCCGAGGAATCGAGCGTTCCTTCGTTTGGAATTTGAATTGGGGGAAAATGAGACGATTGACAAATGTGCGTAATGCAATGCGATTTCGTAGAACCGAAATTCGCTTGGCGTTGGCGCTTCGGACTCGTTAAAAAATAAACGTCTCCTCGCTCGCGCGAAAAAACAAACTCGATCATTTGTCGCGTCAATTGCTTTCAGTCGTCGGAGAAACGCTGCTTCCAATTACAGATTCGCGTTAAAATACGAGACCGTGATTTATGGAACGCAGATCCTCGGATTTTGCGATCAAAGTTTCCGCTGGCGAAAATTTTTCACGGCGAAATTCATTGGTTCGTTAATTAAGAAATAAAGTCGCGCGCGCGCTTCGAGCGTCTGTTTACAATTAGTGGGATTTACGATCGCGAGGTCTATGATGTTAATAATGGTATCAACGTTTGTCGATTATTCAACCGCTAATATTAGATCGTGGTCCAGTTTTCGGAGATATATGTAATGTTCTAGTTTGAGAGAAAATATTGCCGACCGCGTAAGTTTTACAGATAGGATTTATATTTTAAATTTGAATCCCCCAAGGTAATGTTGATGCGATATGAACTTATCCAACGTTAACTTAGTTAATGTCTCTTGTTGGGAAAATGATTTGGTCGCCAGTTTTTTTAGTTTTTCATAACGTCAACTTGAAGTCAACTTCACATCAACAAGGTTGAAATTAAGTTGATTCAATTGAATAAACGTTGACGATAATTACTGATGACTAGTAATTTTCGTTTGAATCAACATCGAGGTTGATAATAATTGACGCAACTTTAATTTAACTGACGTAAATTCAAGTTTAATCGTTAAGATTAATTTAATCTCAATTCAACCACAAATTAAGAGTCACCCTTAAACTGCAACGATTACTCAACCTTGAATTTGTGTCAACACTGACTCAACCTTGTATGACGTTAACCTTTATTCAATCTAGATTTCAACATTTCATGATCTCTGATTCAAAGTTGATTAAATCCAGTATCAAGTGACATTAAAGGTTGATTCAATGTTGATCTTCATCAACATTAATCAACTTTAATTTGTGTTGTTTAAGAAAAAAACGTTGACTAAATAAGTCCTGATTTAATGTGGAGGTTAAATTGGCGTTGAGTTATCATCATATAATCAACGTTGACATAGATAACCAATCACCAGTAACTTTTATTTGCATCAACATCAAAGGTTTAACGTTATGTCAGAGTTAATAATTCATTGACACAACCAATTCAACGTGAATTAAAGTTGATTAGTGTTGATTTTAAATATTGACTCAATCTTTTGTGATGTCAACCTTGATTCAAACTGGGTCCAATAATTTATGAATCTTGATTTCATGTTGATAAATCCGGTATCAACTGACATTCATAGGTTGATACAATGTTGTTTTTATCAACTCAATCCTCAAGGTTATTCAACATTGATTCTTGTTTGTCCATGTTATTATTTTTCAATTGTTTTTCGATCAACTCAATTCAACATGTTATTTTCAACAACATGATTCAACATTATCTACAATCAACAAACAAATAGTTAGGTCGTTAATCATGTTGAATTTTGTTATTGAAATAGCAAAATATGTTTCACCTATTATATAAAAAAAAAATTAAAAAAATTTTTTTTTTAAAATTCTTTTATTTAACTTAAAAAAGTAACAAAAATAATTATTAACTAAAAAATGAAAATAAAAGAAAATTTTAAGTCGATATAAAAATAGAAAAATAAAATAAATCAACACAATAAAAGTAAAAGAAATTTCTATTTATCTGGAAAAGTTAAATAAAAGAATGGCGCGTTTTTTAACAAAAATATTTTTTCGGTAAATCCTTTCTTGAAAGGGACATAGTGATTTTATATAGGAAGGGATAACATAATTTTTATCATTTATAAAATGTGTATATATGTAGGTGATTTTAATTAGTTTGTTTTGATTATAAATGACTTAGTATATTTGAGATGATTATTTTTTTTATTTTTACTCTTCTTACATTTTTTCATAATTCTAAAATGTTGTTAAATCTTTTTTTAAATAGATTTTTAATTCTAAAATTTTTTATGTTCAAAATTGTACATTATATTATGACATACTTGAATATTTTTGTTAAAAAACGCGCCATTCTTTTATTTAACTTTTCCAGATATATAGAAATTTCTTTTACTTTTATTGTGTTGACTTATTTTATTTTTCTATTTTTATATCGACTTAAAATTTTCTTTTATTTTCAGTTTTTAGTTAATAATTATTTTTGTTACTTTTTTAAGTTAAATAAAAGAATTTTTAAAAACATTTTTTTTTAATTTTTTTTCGAAAACGCTTTTAATTTGAATTCAATGAAAATGTTTTGAAATATGTTGACAGGTATAAAC
>JABFOV010006694.1:0-10337 GCA_022817685.1 Aradophagus sp. ZL-2020
TGCAATACAAACCCCCCATTCTCAAATTGGTAATGAAAAACCCTAATTCTCAAATTGGTAATGAAAAACCTCCATTCTCAAATTGGCAATGAAAAACCCCCATTCTCAAATTGGTAATTAAAAACCCCCATTCTCAAATTGGCAATGAAAAACCCCCATTCTCGAATTGGTAATGAAAAACCTCCATTCTCAAATTGGCAATGAAAAAGCCCCATTCTCAAACTGGCAATGAAAAAGCCCCATTCTCAAATTGGTAATGAAAAACCCCCATTCTCAAATTGGTAATGAAAAACCTCCATTCTCAAATTGGCAATGAAAAAGCTCCATTCTCAAACTGGCAATGAAAAAGCTCCATTCTCAAACTGGCAATGAAAAACCCCCATTCTCAAATTGGTAATGAAAAACCTCCATTCTCGAATTGGTAATGAAAAAGCCCCATTCTCAAACTGGCAATGAAAAAGCCCCATTCTCAAATTGGTAATGAAAAACCCCCATTCTCAAATTGGCAACGAAGAACCCCCAATCCGTATTCATTGCCAGTGTGAGAATGGGGGTTTTTCATTGTCAGTTTGAGAATGGAGGTTTTTCATTGCCAATTTGAGAATGGAGGTTTTTCTTCCCAGCCATCGATATATTGATACAGTAAAATGTTTTTATTACCAGAAGCGTTGAAAATTGTACCATTTTGGTATATCCAACCTGTGGGACAGAAGAGTATTTAAATATTGTATTTTAGTTGTACAAAAAGTTGTACTAATTTGGTGCTTCATTATACCAAATTGGTATACAGAATCCGAGCAAAACAGGTAAAACGAAATACACACCAAATTGGTAAAAATATTTCGATATTAACGTACACAGCTCTCTCCTTGTTTAGTAAAACAGTAAATAGTCCAAAATTGTACTGTTATATTGTATTTTGTTAAAATTTTCTAATTAATATTAAAACTTGAATCGGAGAAGTTATTTTAGAACGATTTATTAAACAAAAACATCATTTTTTTCTCTTTGCCTTTTTTAATTGAAAATGTGCTTCTTTTGATTCAAAATTGATAGCAGTTGAAATTCGTTGGAGAAAAAAAGCGCTGCAAACTTTTCGTACATCATTTATTCATTGCGAAATATATTGGATTTTATTTCCGTTTATTAATAAACGTCGAAAACTTTGAGTAGACATAAAAATGCAGAATTTTAATTTGAAAATGAAGTCGCTATTTTTTCGTATTACAACGTCTTCATTATGGATGTAATATTATCGTATAATAACCTCCCCGTTAAAAACTAATGTTTACTATCTCGCGCCTCTCTTGTAATTAAAAACTGCCCATCACTGATACACATGATTATCTAATTACGCCTCGACCGCCGCAATTAACTTTTTTTTTCCCCCTCCTGAATTCAAAAAGTCACAAAACTCGAAGTCTGAGTTCTCGTCTTTTCCATCGCGCATTTCGTCCCGCCTTCGGCCTCGAAAATAAAACATCGAACAAACATCGTCTGAGAAACAATTGACGATCAAATGACACGGGTTGTAAACATTATTTTTACCGTGGCCGTGCGTTTTTAATATCAGCGTATTTTATATTTCAAAGCTATCGAACGTAACATTACGTACGATCCGTCCTCTACGACTAGTAAGCAACGCACGTTGTTAGTTTGACGATTGATTTTTCCTCGTCGGTATAACTCGAGTACAGTTCCGTACAAGAATCCGCCGTGTTTTTTGTTATTGGTATAAACGTCAATCTACGTAAAATTGCTGAAAACAATTTCGAAAGAAAGGTGTTTTCAGTTCGCTCGTTAAGTATTTTTTTAGAACGAAATAAAGGGAAGAAAAAACAACGACGAAGGAAAAAAAAATGAAAACACGTAGCCTCAGTAGCTGCGTAAGGTCTTAGTAATTATTTGTCCTAATGGCAACCATAAAAGCAGATCGATACATCTGAGAGTTTAATTCCATTTCGTCCGACGTAAATGAACTTTCATGATTATAATGGACTATGTTGAAACATAAAGAAAAGGTCTTAATGCGAAATAATGCAAATCACCGAGGTGAGTCGGATTTCGCGAAAATTGTAACCGCACGGAACGTAAATATGGGAGCATTACGTTCGCGGGGCGAAGTTCGATCGATTGCGCGAAAAGTAAATAAAATTTGCCCCTCGTTTCGCCGGGCGCGTTTGCGCATCCGTCAACGATAATGAAACGTTTTGCGACAAGGAGCCGGAGTTCGTCACCCATGGCCAGAACGAGTTAATTAGATTTCGCAGAACTACCAGCCGCGTTGAATTACTTCCTCCTGTTGATGGCAATTGTTCAAAGAAAACTGTTGTTTCTTCGCAAATAATTGTCCCTGCAAAATGCACTTGTGGGATTTTGCATTTGCGAGTCCGTGTTCGGTTGTGCGATTGTTTTTGTCGTCAGGTGGGGTTGTTGTAAAACGGAAAATTGCCGATTTGTTTAAAATCGATACGTATTGTTATGTTTTTCAAGTTTCCGACGTTTATTAGTAAACGAAAATAAAACCTGATATACTTTTCTTTATACAAATGATAGTATTTTTTTAATTGAATAATTTTACAAGAAGAAGCTAGAATATTTCAGTGAGAATATAGTTTTTCTGGGAATATTTTTTTTGAGAATATAACTTTTTCATTTTTGATTATAATACATGTTACTGAATTATATATAATTAATTTTTGTTTATTAGTAAACGTTGGAAACTTCAACTTCATTTATTGTTTATGATACTAACTTTTATTGTTCTGAAGACTGGAACATCTGTTACGATATGCAAAAGTGTTAATTAGTTTTTTTATGTAAATAAATGAATTTTAATATTCAATGTGAAGAATAAAAAGAGAATTTTATCGGCGCGAAAAAAAAAACTTACTTTTATTGCATGTAAAAGTGAATTTTATTGTGATGAATTAGTCTTTCACTTGGTTATTGTGATATATCACAATTAACAAGAAATCTCACTCGGTTCAGGCGAAGGTTTCGTCGAAGATTCGCGAGATCTGTTAATTATATTTTTCAAATCCGTAAATCCTTGAAATCTCCGGAGAATATCTGTTGGTGTTCGTTTGTTGAAGTAAATAGATGAAGAGCGTTGCGAAAGTTGAATTGAATAGATTCGACTTCTTGTGGAATAAAAATAAATCTATTTTTATATATACATATCTAATTACGTATTTATATATATATATATATATTTATTTTTATTATACATTGTAACCTTACATATTTTTCTGAGAATTTAATTCATATTTCCATGAAATATATATTTATTAATGATAGGAAATAAATAACTGCAAGTAATTTCGGATTAGAGAAGGACAGTCGCGTTCGCCGTCGTGTAGCTTAATGGCGGCAGCACTGATGTAAGTATGGTGGCGCTACAACAGCTACCATATTATTAACAATCCAAAATAATTTTAAATCATAATTTTAAATTCTCCCCCTCCTGAATAATAAAATTGTCAAAACCTTGAAGTTGGTCGAGAGTAACGCCTTTATTATCCAATGAGATTGCTCCACGGAGCCTGGTCTTGTTAAAAGGCGCGGAATTTGAAATTATTAAATCGGTTATCCTACATAATGCATAAAGATATGAATACAAAATCAGGAGTTCTAAATTTAATGCTTTTAATTTCAAAAAGAAATACTGTAAATACTAGATATCAGAGAAAAACGCGCGGAATATAGGAATTAATAAAAAAACCCATGATATACGAAAAATTTCCACGAACGTGAAAACACGTATCACGTTTCTGTTTACATAAAGTCGCGAACCTATAGCAATTTGAAAAAAAAAAAAAAAAACAAAAAAAAAATACAACAGTTTAATAATCACGAAATTGTTGACAACCACAAAAGAATGTCAATTTTTCCATTAAATTTTCACTTGCCACGCATTAAAGAATGACGTCAATTATTTTAGAAACAAATATCGTTTCGTTAATTTGAGTACATGCCGCTACACCGAAATAACGAATGCGAAAAGGAAAACGACGTAATGCGAAGAACAAAGTTGGATGAAAATAAACTTTTGATCTTGTTATCTTATATACTTTTGTGTAGGCACTACTGTCTCAAAAATTCGAGTTTTTGTTCTGCTCGTTTGACAATCCCTTATCAGGCAATGTGTGCTTTTGTCGTGTAGCCGTTATTCAATCTGACGCCTTAATTAATTACATACGTGCACTCAGTGTACGCCGCGCTGAAACACTGAAGAAAACGTGGCGCTGTACACAGTGGATATAATTGCAGTCCACACTGCGAGAAACGGATAGTTCAAATCATGATCTGGATAGTAGAATTTGATGGTTGTAACGACGCCGTTCGATCCACCTAATTAGATACTGACTTCAACTATCTACTTCTTGAAACGTCGAATAAAATCCCAACACTTTTGAATGGCACTCCAATTATTTCAATTATCAATTATGAAGTATTTCAAGTACTTTAATTATAAAAAGTTGTACTTGAAATAACAAAAGTTTCTACTGAAACGGCGAGGCACAAAAATAATACAGCTTTATCATTCCAACAATAGCTTTTTGATTTTCCGAGCGTAGATTAATCAACGATGTAAGCGAGAAAAAAAAACCAGCGTCAAATTGCGTTGACAATAAACTAATTTATTCTATTCATAATGACAATTTTTTTCGCAATTTTTTATCAAATACACGAGACTCGGATGTGCGAGACAGATTAATAAAGGCATTCTCGCACAATCCATATTATGTTCCACATTTTGCCTATAGGCTTGTGCATATTAGTCGCGAGTTTGTCAGGAATTTATAATCGATCGATGCAAACTTTCCTCGTTTATTTTGCGGCATAATAGAATCGATTTTCGGCGACAGAGACTCAAAGTATTTCCAGTGTTAAAGTGAATATCTAAATTCATTACGGGTACAAATATTGAACGGTACCAACGTTTCATGAAATTTTCTTTACGCCGATAAGGTGAAATTAATTTTCATTGACAAACTTTAAACAAATAACAAACCTTTATGGAGATCTGGGTCAGTTATGAGATACGGTTTAATCATTTCTTTTGTAACTTATATCGTTTTAAATGGTAAATATATACATGCGCTGGAAATTCGCAACCTTTTTTTTTGCAACAAATTCAAAGTGAAAACAATACCACTCATTAAAGATACATAACATGAGTTAATTTGGTGCCATTTCAAATTCAATTAATTCATTACTTTATTTGTATTTTAAAACTTAAATTTTCATATCGAAAATTGATCGAAGTTTAAATGCACAGGAGAAGATGTTGCAAATAATTTAATAAATATGCGAAAATTAAATATGCAAGAAAATGTTCCAAAATTTTTCCGAATAATTATATACTTTTTTTCTTTTTTTAATTAAAAAAACAATTATTTCTGTATAACCCTATTAAATTTTTATATAATTTTAAAAATAATTTTCTTAGATGAAAATAATAAACGTTTTAAAATTCTATAAATAATTGATTACTGATAATTGATGAAGCATTACATATTATTTAATTTTAATAAAAATTTAATAAGAGCAATACTAATTACATTTTTTTATATCTTCTAATGTACTCCGGAGTAAGTAATAATTTTTTTCCTATTTAAGAACATTGCATGTGTCTTCTATTTTCGGTGTTTCTTTTATCGATTAATATAAATGGTGAGAAATTCAAAGATATTATATAAATTAATACCTTTTTCGCGTACACTCTGCGTTCATAAACAAGTCGATAGTGTTTTGTAATTGTTTGTTGGAAGTTTAACGGAAAAAAAATGCCGCGTGCACTGACACTGGGACTCGAACCCAGGTCTTCTCGGTAGTCGGTTAGGATGTCCTAATCATCACACAAAGTCACCTGAATGTCATTCGTCCAACAAAATCTGCGAATCAAGATAAATTAATCAACATTTATGTAAATTATTATAACCATAATTACATTTATAAATAAATATAATTAATATAAATAACAATATTAATTTATACATTCATAAATATTATTTATCTTTCTCAAAAAGTTTACCGAATGAATTTACTTTCGTAAGCAAACGACCTTTTGTGATAACAAATTTTCATATTAAATCCCAATTTCATAAACGTTCCAATGAAACAACATTAACTCGAATTCATGATTTAGCTATCCCTTCAAACGGCTTTGATTATATTCCTCCAAATTAGAAGTCACGGTTTAACTAAACACTTTCTTTATCTTCCGTTCCTGTTTTTTTTTCCCCTACAAAAAAGATGGTCCGGAAAAAGCAAACAAAAAAGGACGTCGTCTTTTCTCCGTATTCCGCTCACTTTTTGCTGCTTCGTCCGACACGTCCGTTAAATAAAGATGTTGCGATAATGGCACATTTCCCCGGCAATCTTAATAAAGCTTCGTGTTTCCATAGAAGCAATAATTCTGTCTCCGGTGTATTTATCATAAACGCTTTTGAAGGCGTGCCGGTAGACTGGGGACGTGCAGCCGAGAGAGATGATTCTAAAGGTTACGACGATAAGGACTGAAAAAGGGGTCGAAGGGTAGTAGCGAGGCATCGAAGAAAGCTGGTTACGCATTCCAGCCGCCGCTTTTCAGACCGGATCGTCGCTGATAAGCATCCGGGCGTCATTGTTTGAACAAGTCAAGAATTTTTATTAGACTACCTTATCGGAATCAATTATTGCCTCTCGAGTCAAAATCTCATCGGATGCCATTGTTTAGGTACGACGCGATGATGTTAATTAACGCGCGGTAAACATCTTGGAATCGCTTGAATTTCGCTGCGACTCGTTATTCGAAACATCGGCAAAAAGAAATTATCATTTTGCAATCTACGCGGATAGATATTTAAAGGAGCTCTTAAATTAAAGGAAACGTGTTCTGCGAGATAACTTTTTTTATATTTATGCCGCGAAATTTCAAGTCTTTCAAATCAGGGTAAATAGAAATATAATGAATACATTTTTTCACGTTTTTTTTTTTATTTTTTTTTTTTTAGATTTGTTAGTTTCAATACGCGTGGGAAACGTTGCTTGTTTCGATGGTTTAATTTAGATTTGATGTCAGCATTAATCAAGTTATTATTAATTATAAAAAAAAATGTATTTTGTATGCTTAAATTATTTAGAAACATTCAAATATATCTTCTGCCTTATTGAGCCCGTTTCCTCAAACTTGGAAATACATTCTTCGTACATTTTTAACGAATCGCTAACGAATTGAACGAAGATAATGTAAGAAGAAAAGTTGCAAAGTCGCGTTCCAAAAATATTTGACGCGATTCAAGTTGTCAACTTTTTTTCATCAACCAAGTTGAAACTGACAAAAATGTCTCCGAGTGAAATTTGGTTTTTTATAAAACTGTTTTTTTGTAAAACGAAACTTCTTGTCAAATTTATTGATTCAAAATAGACATTGAAAAGAAAACAACTTTTATTATTTCACGAAGAAAGTCCGGTTTTTTAATTAAATGTGGAGCACGATTTTATTTATTTTGGAGGCCGTTATAGTTTGAAAACTAGCGAAAGGGCGGACCAAAGCTATATCTGGAATATTCCATTAACAGTTTATTTCTCTAAAGGAACAAGGATTTTGACTTGAATTAATGGTTGTTTTATAACTAAGCCCAAACTTGTATCACACGCGCTGTTATTGGACATTTTTCAACAATGCATTATAGTTTAACTAGAGTAAAACCACTTATCAATTTCCCGAGGCAATATTGTTGCACGCCACGACAACATCGCGTATTTCTCGGTTGATATTTTTCTCGCAAATGTTTGTGTTTAATTGTATGTTTAGTGAAATAATAATACGTTTCTATTGTTACATTTGAGTTTCGGTAAACTGAAGCGAGACATTAAAATAAATTCATTCATTTTCGCATCCGCGCCGAGGGAAAAAAAGAACGTTATCGAAACGTCATATTCGTCAAAGTGAAACCCGTGTTTGAAGCGTCCAACGATGTTTGGTAAACAAAAATTAAGTCTAACACAACTTTTTTCCTTACCAACGATCGTTGTTTCTAATCGATTTGTTTCGCCAAAATGAATCGGCAAATATTGGTTCGTTAATAAATCAACGTTTACATTTCGCGACGTGAATTATAAAATAATCAATTACACCGGAAAAGTAAGCCTTTGAAAATAAGAGGTTTCGAAGGTTTAGAAGTTCAAAACTCCTTAAAAAAGGGGATTATTTCTGTTGTAAGATTTAAGACCTCTAAACCGTTTATTATAAGAGGTTTGTACGAGACTTTTTTTGCAGCGCAACGTTTTTATTTTACGATACTTGTATTTTATTTAACCATATTCTCCCGTTGGAATTATTAACCAGCGATCATTGAAAACTTCGTTTGCATAAGTAAAACGCCGAGTGTTAAAATAATAACTGCATTGTCGAAATCCAAAACAACCAAGAAATCCTCGATTCGGCAATAAATATTAACTCTCCAAGCTTCGTTATCGAATCGAACATTTCGCCGTCGTTAAATTAAGACGACGTTGTTATTATTTCAACATTCGTTCCATTTTCAGCGCGTCGTTGTTTCAGCGACATTTTTTCACTCCGTGTGTGAAAAGTTCAGCTGTGTTCACTCCCACGATCGCGTTTTATCTCCAAAGGTGAAAAAAAGAAAAAAAAAAAAAGAAAATTGAAAAAAAAAAAAATGTTTGCATTAACAAACGTAACCCGTGATCCTTGCGCCGGGCGAATTTCCGTTCGACATCACTGAAATTCGAATTCCAACGCAACGATGATTCGCGCATTGTAATATCCACGGCATTCTTTGTCCCGCTCGAAATATTTCTCCGGACATATTTGATCTCTTGGCGCATTCGATGAAACGCAACGAAAATTACAGCGATAATCGGGGCCATTGATTTTATGCTCGGCTCACGTGATAATCTATTTAAATCAATACAATGCCCGAGTCAATTTAATAATGCTTACATAATCTTCGTGTTTTCGCGCCCTCGCGTCGCCGCAATTATTTGCCCGTGTGCGTGGGAGATCACAAATGTATGAATGCAGATGCGCGGATCACCATTGTAGTGGCTTGTCAAACCATTTGAGAGTATTTAGAAGGCGCATTATTATCCTGGAGGTAGCTGTCTGTGCGCAATCACAATTGGAAGATATGCCTACAGTCGCTAATGCCGAATTAACAATGTCAGTCCGCCCAAACAAGCGAGGCAACAATTCGCAGATGATTCGCCGAAAACTAGTTTCCACGCCGCTATTTGGCGACTCCCCGCGACCCTTAATCATCAGGCAATTAAAAACTTTTGATAACTCGTCCCCGAACGTTCTGCAAATTGCCTCGCGGCTCGGCTCGCGCTCCTTTCATCTCCCGGAAGCGTTTTCTATATTCAAAATATAACGCAACTTTTCGACTTATGTTTATGGACTTTGCCGAGAGTCTTGAATTGTTGATAGACGCGGGCCCGGGCTTTTTAAGGCTCCGTCGATTCGAGGAGGTTTAATCGGCGCGATGAAGTGTAATGGTACTTTGACCAATTTCATCTCGAGTGGTTCGATAAATTGAGCGAAGAAACGGGCAACCGAATTTGGCTTCGCGACGTTTGCTTCCAAGCCGGTGACGAATTGTTGGACGATTTGACACGAATTTTTTGTCCAGGTTTGTAGAATGGAATTTTCGTTCTTGCCTTGCAAATGTACAAATCAAAATTTCGCGTTTAACGCGGGGCTTCAACGAGGCTAAGTTGAAAAGTAGTTTGAGAAGACAGAGATGATATGTGCGTCAAGTTCGCGACGCGGCAAGTTGCCGCGAGTTTTGAACTTGGACAAATTTTAGGGTGCAAGTGTCTCAACGCTTCTTTTCGTAAAAAAAAAAAAGGGAATAAGTTTTAGATGCGAAATTGTGGCTGGTTTAACGTTTCGTATTGGAAATGTCACCGAAAATGTAAATGCCACAAAAGTGGAAAAATAATCTGGAAGCAGATTGTCGATACAATCACGTCGTGTAAAGGAAATCTCCAACGTATTTTATCAACGAATTCGAACATGAGTAAATTCGTTGTCACTTTTTCCTTGACTCACACAAAATTGCAAAATATACCACAAAGTGTTTTTGATAACTATATTTCACTCTACTTCGATGCACTTTGTTGCAATTTTCGTGCGAAAATCGTGTGAAACAATGAGGAAGAAAATTTCACCTGACAAAGGCACGTTTGTAGACGGAAAAAACAAATCGACAAATTTTGTATAGAAAGGTTTTCTAATTTACGAAACACTTGTCCTGTACAATATTAGGTAGAAAATTCTACCAATTTGGACGTGGCCTATACTACTTTTGCAAGCCGCTCATACC
>JABFOV010006695.1:0-10337 GCA_022817685.1 Aradophagus sp. ZL-2020
TGCAATATGTACATCAGAATGAGAAAAAACTTTAAGTCAATTTAATTTGATTTAAGTCAATTAAATTGTGAATCTCTTCCCTAGTAGAAATTTAAAAATAATGACAGGGCCCTGATACGGTTGTAACGCACGGCATCGATATGGCCCTGATAGGGCAATTTTTCCTCGCAAGTGCCACATGAGGACCTGATTAGAAAAAATTGCCATATCAGGACCGTATCGATGCCGTGCGTTACAACCGTATCAGGGCCCTGTCACTATTTTTAAATTTCTTTTAGGGTTTAATTATATCTACCAAATCTCGTGCGCAAAGAATGATTTTCTTGATGTCTGCACGTATCATTTAATAATTTGCTGATTCCGTTTGGTAAAATTAATAAAAATTTGGTTGACTCGACCAAATATTTAGTTGGTCCAATATCAACCTCACAATTTGGCTGGTTTAACCAAAACTTAGTTGACTCGACTATAACTTTTCTCAGCGCACATATGCAATATATATTAAGGCTGACAAAACCTCGATAGTCGCGCTATCGAAAACATTCAATAGTTCATGGATTAAATATCGGTAATTATAGATAATACTATCAAAAAATTTTGCTCATTTTTAAAATATAATTCTTTAAAATATTTGAAAAACTTGGTATCAAGCAGTCTTTCGAAAAAACTTTATTAAACTGAATAGTTTAGTAACAAAACGATCCTTCTGAATGAATAAGATTGTGTCTGAAAAAATATTAAACAGAAACTCCTCTTCCATCGAAAAGAAAAGTTTTGGACCAAAGGGATATTTTTAAGAATCATGTAGGCATATATATATACCATATATACAGCAAACGTTTCTTTTCATTCGGTTTATTTAAATCAAGATTCAAAATAGTAATTTTTCTATTCGAAAGAAATCCCAATTCGTTTGCTAATGAAATGCAAACAATCAATATACGTCACGACAAAGTAGTGATAATTAATTAAAATGGACGAAACAGGTGCACGGCGGTATCCGGAGTCATAGCATTTATGACACCATCAGTACGTGTCACCAGAAATGACGTATTGCCTACGGAATATTTCAGGATACACCGCGATACATTTTCATCACACTCGGAATGCGATTTGGTTAGTGAAATTCATTTTCCCGCTGACAAATTACGTTTTTCATTCGACAAGACATATTGCAAAATTACGTCTTGTTGACAAAACCGCGCGATGTTTCAATTTTATTCGTTCATTTAATTTTCATTTCATTATACGCCGCGCTATTCTATGCAACTACAATTTCGAATTCGCGCACGGGAAATGTGTGAAATTTGCAAATTTCGTTGCAACTTGTATAAAATTTAGTGATACTGGTTTGCGAATAGTCAAGCCGCAATATGAGATGTATTACATTACAAACGTAGTTATATGAACTACGAAATCCAATAAATTGGCAAAACGTGGAGAAGATACTTCTATTAGTTATGAACAAATGGTATTGATTTTTGAATGGTGAAACGTGAACAAATAATAGAAATGCGATTGAAGTTTATAATGTTTACGAATTCAATAAAATATGAATATCTTCATAAAAAAGCAAAGAGGTCTTACAAAATAAGTCTGCAAATTTTAGTGCTTTAATATTAAGTCATTTTTTTGCACAATACAAACATGAGTTTTTTATTTGCTGTTTATTATTTTTACGTTGATTAATAAGCGTTGAAAACTTGACACGTAAAATAAATTAAATATAACTGATTAATCAATTTTAAGTAGTATAAGCTTGAAAATAATGAAACTGAGAAAAATGTATTCATTTAATGACTAATTACAATGCAAATGAAACAAAAATACATTTTATCGTTAAATTTAATACTGCAAAATTGCCAGACAAAAAGGTATAAAACTGAATCTCGCCTCCAAATAATATTAAACATAACTCTGCCTCTGAAATTCCCAATCTAGCTTTTCAAGCCAACGAAAAAGCCGCTTAAAAAAAGAAGGGGACAAATTAAATCTTGACATATACGCGAGATTCTTCTCCATCAGTCGACAACCAATACGCCCCCCCCCCCTACAAAATAGATGGCGCTATTACGCCCCCTTCAATCCTGTCAATGTTAATCTCCTTTTCATCGATCTGCGCGCCATAAATCTGACGTATTAATCCAGACATCGACTTGCCATCAAAAATTTACAGCCGGTAAATAGAGGAAAGAAGAAATCGAACCCCCTTCTATCGTCCCCCCCCCCCTGCACTTATCCCGCGTGTCGGAAAAGTTGGCGATATCCTGCCGCCACAATGCAGATCTTCGTCCGAGAGCGAGGCTCGCTTTCGGTCGAGGCCATAATCGATAAAGTGCATTCAAATAACGGTCTGTTTCTCGTCGATGGCGCCATAAAAGTTTAACGCCGGGCTATAAACCCGTCTGCGACACGAGCCAAACTTTAGCCCACATTTGACGACGCGCCTCCTTTTCCCTGCCGTAAATCGAGCCACTTTCGTCGAGCAGCCGATACTCTTGCGCTTTTTGGGCAGGGGGAAGGAGGTGGGTGCGTAGGGAGGGGAGAAGTGAGAGTGAGAGTTGATGGTGTGTGTAGGGGTGGGGCGTAGGTGGGCGCTTGTTTTTACGGCGATTTCGAGGAAAGGGTCGTTTACGAGATAGGATGAGGGTGGGAGGGGGGGGGATTGGAGGAGAAAGAGCACGGGACTTGTTTAGAATTTTATGCGAGCGACTTATTCGGTTTGTCAGTGAAGTTTGGAATTTAGAGGTTAGCTGAAAAAATTACCACTTTTTGGTTTAATTTCAAGCTATTGTCTTTATTCTGAAAAGGATTATGATATAGGGTGAAGCTCCGGAGGAAGTATAGAAGAACAGGAGGATGATGATATATTGAAAAATTGCGGAAGATTCCGGCATTGCCGACATCTCATATTTTCTCATGAAATAATGTTTCAAATGATACTGAGATTGACAATGAAGAATACTCAATTATATCTTAATTTCAATTTTATATACAATTTTTTATTTTAAAGTTAACGTTTTGTACGAAAATATTATTTAAAACACTAATTCTTTTTGGTGTAATCAAACTAAACAAACAGATGACCTGTTTTACATGTTTTACGTTTTTATACGTTATTTAAATCTAATTAGCATTATCATGATTTTGGCGCCAATTTTAAAATTTAAACTTTACAATTTAGTAAGTCATTCTCTTAAAGTATTAAATAATTATGTCAGTGTTATTGTTATTATTATAACTATTATTATTATTATTATTATTATTATTATTATTATTATTATTATTATTATTATTATTGTTATTATTACTATTATTCTAATCATATTGTTTCAAACAATTTTTAATATTTAAATTATAACTCGATCTCAATTGTTCTAAATTTCTAATTTTTTTTTTTTGATAATTTAATACACTTATTTATTTAAAAACATGTTCAGTAACAAAAAATAACAAGAACCAATAAATCGTAAGATATTAAATCTTCGTTTTCGTTTGACGAAATTTTATAAAATACAACGAATCGCAAAGTGCGCGTCGCAAACTTCGAGGCGCTGTAAAATGAAATCGAACGTATTTATCCGGACAGCGCGGATGTAATTCGTTGATCCGTGTGATTCGTGTTGTAATTTCATAAAAACCAATTGTCCTTGCATTTTTTCGCTCGACTTTAACGCTCTTGGAATCGTTCGAATTTCAAATTCATTCAGCCGGATTATGTAAAACACAGACGTCTGTTGAAAAATTGATTCAGTTATTCAAAGTCGAACTAAAGTGTGCACGCGTGAACAGAGTAGTTAAACGAAGAAAACACAGTTTAACCAAAATTTTGTATAAATTATGCATCTAATAGTTGCAAAGTGGAATTCAACGAACAATTTTTAGTATAACTTTAACATTTGTTCTCAGTAATTAAATAAAAAGAGCTTATTTTGAAATTAAATAAAGGTAAAAAATTAATTTTTCAATGGAATTCTGATATATGATGTTCTTCAGTTTTCCAACGTTTACTAGTTAACGAAAATAAAATTTTGATATACTTTTCTGCATACAAATAATAGTATTTTTTGATTGAATAATTTTACAAGAAGAAGCTACAATATTTCAATGTCTGAAAATATAATTTTTTTTCCATTTTTGATTAATTTATCAATGAATGTAAATATTTTCATTAAACAAAGTCTTATATATGTATATACATAAAAAATTTTTCCAAGAAAGAAAATTATTTTCTATCTAAGAAGGATCTTCGGAATCGCGACGCAATTCTTATCACAAGAATTCCTTTTAATAGAGAACGTCATCTTAACTTAATACTTTAATATTATACATAAAAGTGCTTTTTTAAAATAATAAAGAATTAAATTCAAATTACAAGACGGGAGCAATCACTGCAGCGACGGAGACGAGAAGTGGTTGAGGGGAGGGGGGAAGCAGATGATAATACAAATTGCGAAGCGACAACGGAAGCAGGGGGCAAATTAAGTGAACCGGGGGTTCGTTCGGGTTCATTTAAGACGAAGGACATAATTATGTTGTGTCTCGCGTTGCGGAATTAGAATCATGTTTTATTTCGATGTAATGAGCCGCCGCGAACGTCCCGATTGCATACGCAGTGTCTATTTGCGGATTCGTTCGGGCGCCGCTTTTATCTTATCCCCGATGTTGCGGTTTAATTGTTTGAACGTAAATTGCTTCGCAAAAAGAACGAGCCCGGTGGAACGGGCAGGAATTTAAAAGGTTTTAAATGCAAATCCGACGTCGCTATCGCGACTGGCATTCTTTATCATTTAACCGCGAAACGGTGCAACATTTACGATCCGATGCTCCGGTCTTTCCAGGAATTTCAATTCGTAAACAATTTCTCGGCGTTTTGATAAAAAAATTTCCATTTTTCAAACCGCAAGTTTTTGAATTGTCCTTGCAACGCGAAATCATTGATGTCTTGTGCAATATTTATTTTTATTTTTTTTGCGGTTTTTCTAGTAAAATTTTTTGCATTTGTTTTAAATATTCAAGGTATAACTTTTAGATAATATTTTTTTATATTTAATGCTGTTTGTATATATTTTTTTCTTTTTCATTTTTAATCTAAATTTCTGAATTCAATCATTCAATTGAATATTTAACTATACAAATTATTTATAAATTTCAAAATTTTTCATTAATATTGTTCAAAGTTCTATATTAAAAACTGTAAGTGAGTTGACTTATTAAATTTATTACATTCGCATTCAATAATATTTAAAATTAACAAAAATTGATCAAATATTCCAACTCCAATTTTTATTTTCAATTTTCATCATGTTTTAAACATGCATTACAATTTTTAATTTAAATTATCCAAGTGAACACATTCGACCTCGCAAAATGTATTTTAAATCACAATTTTCTGTTATTGAAAAAATTCAAAATTCAAAATACACTAACTTTTTACTGCCATTGAGATTAATAATTGTTAAAAATTGAATTTTTACTTTTTTATGTTCCGAATTTTCCAAAATTTTAGATTCAAAGTTGCACAATCACTGTCACTTACATCGATCGCTATCCAAAATTAAATATTCACTCGTAAGGGTCTCGAATTCCGATTTTCATTTTCCGGTTTTTCACCTTCCCTGTTCACTTCCTGACAACCGTCACAATTGCGAACTTTAAATTTTCAGCACATCGCTGACACCGCTAAGTAAGTAACGATAATAAAAAATGATAAGACAGAATCGAAATGGAATTCCGGCGACGTTTGCCTGCGAATCCAAGCGCATAAAACGGAGCATCGAAATCGCGATAAAGTGTCGAAATAAACTCGACGAAGAAGGAGCAAAATAAGAAGGAAAAAAACAAACCTGAAATCGAAAAGGAGCCCGAAGCGAAATCATCGCGACAAAGGTTGGAAAATACGACGGTGTCTTGTAGCTTGGATCTACCGTTCGGCCTAAAAAACGATCCCAACGAATCTTAATAAAAATTTGCATATTTAGCAGCGGAGGCATAAAGCACGGCGCGATGCAATCTCGCGGCCTCGTCCCGCGAGACCTCGCGATTGCCTTCGCCCTTATTTCAGGCGCGCCTATCGGCCGATCTCGAGTCGATAGGGCGCGCGAACCGTAATCTGAAAAATTACCTTTTTATTCATGAACTGCCGGTCTAAGCCGATCGGCGCCAGGAAAAAGCTTGCTCCTGGCATTAGCAGCGACGGACAATTCAATCCCAATCCATTTTGAATTCCGCTGGTGACGCGCGCACAACATTTTTCACGCTGAAAAGCCATTTACACATCTTGCACGCTCATTGAAAATAAGTCCCCGCGCAGAAAAAATCATGTGGCTCGACGTGTGGATACCCCTAACCATACGTTGAGCTACACGTTTTTTTCTGCGCGGGTCCTGGCGAGGTCAGGTGAAATAATTTTTTAACATTTTTTTTACATATTTTTTCGCGTTTTGTGAGCTTCTTCGACGTTTGCCCGAGTTTTCGTGTTTTTTCAATGCTGTTCATCGAAAATGGCGAAAAAACGCAGAAAGATACCGAAATCCAAGAAAAACACGAAAAATTTCTAAAAAAACGCAAAAACATGAAAATGGTAAGTCCGCGGAAAGAACTACCCATCGGTTTTAACTTTTCTTTTTGCGTCTTGTGCACTGTATCCGCGTTCGTCTGCGTTGAAAAATATGTTTTTATTTTAGTTATTTATGCAAAATATCAAAATAACGTGGACAGACGCCAAGAAACTCGGAAAAACATAAAAACGCGGAAAACGGACGGAAAACGCGAATTCGCTTTAAAGACAAATGTATTGGTTTTCATTTTTTCTGCGTTTTCCGTTCTATTTCTGCGCTCGTTTGAGTTTCTGCAGTTTTTAACGTTTTCGGCAAAATAAAAAAAAAATAAAAAAACAGCAGAGAAAGACTAAAATGTCGCGAAAACTACTTAAAAAAAAAAAAAAAAAAAACAATGGATGTCCCTTTAATCCTTTAATAATGTTAGTAGCAAAGAGTTGGAGGGAGAGGGGTGCAATTTTATCTTGGCACTACACGCTCTTCGGTCATCTTTCAATTGATTGAACTAGTTGCGTTTTTGTTTAAGATCGTGAAAGTTGAAAAGAGGAGGAGGAGAGACGAAGACAAAGGGAGAGACAGAGGAAGCATGTATACAAGTATATTAATTTTGATAAGCAATTTAAATTGATGACTTAAGATGTAGAAGTTAACAAAGAAAGATTACGAAAGACGATTAAACGATTTTTCTTCTCTATGTATTTTGCGATTCAAGTTCTCTACGTCTGGTGGTAAAAAAAGAAAAAACAATCAATAATGACTTTCTATATTAAATAGTCTCCAAATCATAAAATTGCAAATATACATACATATTTGAAAACTATATAAAAAACTAATTTACTTACATATTTGAAAACTATATAAAAAACTAATTTACTTACATATTTGAAAACTATACTTGAGACTATATCCTAAGACACTTTCCCTAACCCGAGATTAAAAAATGTTGATATTACTCCTCTTCGACTGGTGATACCAATCACATTTTATTTTCTTGATAGGAAAAACATTATACTTAACTCAGGAGAAGTAATTTTTACGTTGGTAGCCCTTCGCGTTACCTACTTAAGTCATATTTTTCTTCTTTAAGTTAAATACCTTTTATTGTTCCCTGCAAAGTGGTTCCCATGTCATCAAGACTTTTAATTTCCAGAAATTTCTTCGGAATAAATGAGAATAAAATATGTCCTTTGTCAACGAAATTATTACAAGCTCTCTCCCGGTACAACATTTGCATAACTTTGCGTAACTATTCAATATCACATCAGCGATCTGCGAAAAAGTCGCGCCACTCTCGTGCCCCGACTTTCCAAACATTCCCGAACAAACAGCCGGGCGGAGGCACGCAAGTAACGTCTCGAACTGGATGCGGATTCGGCGGCCGGTTCATAATTTACGAGCCGCCGCGAACGTCAATCAGAATTCGCAAACATTTCGCGCGGGGCAATTTTCGCGCAGTCTGACGCGCGAATACGAAAACAAGGAAAAGTGAAAAACGAAAAAAAAAGGCAAACAAACAACGAAGGAAAGAAAGGACGGGAAGAAAGAACGACGGCAAAAGGAAATAATGGCGCCGATGCGCCGGGCTAAAAATTATTAAACCGGCGCGTTCATCGCGAAACAACACCGCGGCCCACTCCATATTTAATGTGACCCGGGATGAATAATTGAGCGGCGCAGTCGGCGGCCATTTGTATCACGCTCGTTACTATAACTGCGCCCGTTAAAAATTCACCGGCGCCTTGACTTTTCCGGCCAGTCGAACTCGCGAGAAACCGGCCGCCGGACGAGCGGGAGACCCGGCCGCGAGACTCTGAGCGTACGTGACGGCATTCCGTAATTCCGCGTTCCTAATGTCAACGTCCCTTTTCCACCAATTCTTTCCATTCTTACGCCTTTCTTCTTTATTTCGTTGCTCTCGTTCTTTAATCCGTTTTTTGTTTTTTTTTCATTTTTATTACCCGAGAAAAATGTTTTACATGAAATTACTTTTCCAACATCGTAAGTGGTTTACAGTAAGTCATTTCGTTATTTTGGCTAATTGATGAATGTAAATTAAATAACTGAAATAACTGAGCAAAGTAAATGTAAGTAAGAACATATTGCGATTTGTTAAACTACGTCTTTGTTGAATTTAACAGATTGCCATTTCCAAAATAATCACACGCAAACGCCACGTAAGTTTGTGATTTCGGGCTCCTTTTGAATGACAAAAAAAATTAAATAACGGTTGTAGATGCCATTTTTCCCCAAACTTCAACGTCTTGTTTGACGTTTTTATTAATTTTCATCTCTCTTTTTCTTTGAGGTAAAACAAAATATAAATCGTCAATCACACTATGTTTGGAAAAACAATCTTTTCTTCTCCCCGTTCAATAAAACGTTCACGAAATAATTCGAGGTAATGGAAATACGTGAAAGAAGAGAAAGAATTTTTCATTGATCTTCGCTTCTACTTGCCCGGAGCTGAGAAATGCAGCGATAATGCGCAAGCGCGATAATTGAATGTTCAATTTTCGAAATGATTGAACCCTGCGCGCCACTCGGTCTCGACTCTTATTGGATTAGCCGGCTGATTTGTTTGAACTCCGCGACACTTGGGACCGATCGTCTGCTCGTTCTGGAAGAAGTGTTTTGCAGTCGTCGTTGTTACCGTCGTCGACGGCGATTCAAGTGGGAATTACTCGGTCGATTGCCGATGGTTCCGTTTTAATCCGCGCTGCATGATTGATGGCAAGTGATCGATTCGCCGAAAGCGGTGAATCATTGATCACGCAATCGACGCCGCCGAATGCTTGATGCATTTGTCGTTTATATTATTAACTTCAGCTTCAGACGTCTTTGCATTGATTAATAATGATACGATTTTGAAATTGGTATTTATATTCAGAAAATGGAGAAACAATAAACGAAAATTAAATAAAAAATAATTTTTGGAGTTGATAAGATTATATATTATATATTACATATTATACATTGGTAAAAAATATTTGTGAAGTTTGTCGCGTGTCGAAATGCTACGAAATTTATACTTTTTTCGATTCTTGAAATCGATTTTTTAATCAATTTTCAAAAGTCAGAAAGAATGTAAGAACAATAAACACGCAGTACTTTGTTGCTACGTGCCGAACTTTACGCAAATTGATAACTAAATATGATTTTTTTAAATAAAAAATAAAAATTACGAAGAGGAAAGAGAATGAAAAATTGAAAAATTGAGGAAAAAACTATTACCCAAGTAGTTGGATTCCAGCGGCAACAAATGCAACCGGTTATTTGCGAAATGGCAAAAGGCGAGTCGGAGGATGGCAAGGAAAACGTTGATCCTTTTTAATCCGCCGAGAAAAAGGGATTCCATGTAAATATGTCTCATGCATGCATAAAACGGTTAGAGCCGGGCGGCTAACAATCTGCGAATCCGGCGCGATTTTAGGCGCGTGTCGGTGACGGGGGGAATACGAAGGAGTAACATCCGTCACAGGGCAGACATCTTGAAAGGGCGCCGCGTCTGAGCTGCGCGCCTACGACACCGGTGTTAATGTCAAGCCGCCCGCTGATTTAATAAACGCCTTTACCGCTCCCCCCTACCCCCCCCCCCCACCGCGCCCTCCCCCCCCCTACCACAACCCCCCGCCACCCCACCCGCCTGCCCCACATCCCTAACGCGCTGACCCAGTTAATTCTCTAAACACAGCAGCGCGACCACGGCAAGATATGGACATGTATGTTCCAGCCACAAACCAGACATATATGACCATCTAATACAAGACTAGTAAGTGG
>JABFOV010006696.1:0-10336 GCA_022817685.1 Aradophagus sp. ZL-2020
GTCACGGTGTGTCAGGGTTTGCCGAGTCGCTCGCTTTTTTGTCGCCCGAGGTCGCGCAACGCGGCAGACGCACGAGCTGTACTCAAAAAAAAGAAAAAAAAAGATTAAGAGCGATGAATGGAACGAAACAAATAAGATTAGTGCGCGGTCCCGGGGGCCGTGGGGGAAAAAGTGCACGGAAACTGGGTCGTTTTCGTGGCCGAAGCCTTGCCGGGCGAAATTGCGCAACGACGCTGCTCGGCCAAGCGCGATAGAACAAATCGGTGCGAGGCGGAACGCGTAAAAATTGGAAGATAATCGCGAGCCCGGTGCCCCCACCCTCGTTCGCGCCGAGTTAATGAATTTTTCATTGAGATGCAAAGTGGCTCGTAAAGTATACAACACTTTGGCCTCTACCACCCGTCGGCGCGCCGACGCTCAAGGGGGATCGATCCTTCCGTCCGGTTAAGAGGATCGTTGATCGCCACCAGAAGTCCGACAGGTGAAGCTATAAATACAAGTGTTGCCGAATTAGTCGCCATTAGAGCTCCGACGGCAATAACCACGGAACAAACGACGGGCCGCTCGTTATTTTCTTACTTTCGTCCGCGTTATTGCGCTGTTTGTTTTCGGGACGCTTTTTCGGCTATTGGGTTCTGCTTTTTTTGGCTTGTCATGCGTGAGAAAAGGGAATTACGTTACGGGGGGTTGAGTGGGACCGCGAGAGGACGGCAATCGCGATTGTATCGAGACAACTGTTTGGTACCATTGACCGGAGTGTGCAGTTGATACTGCAGTTTTTGCAGTTGATACTGCTCAGTACTATCGGCCGCGTTGGCTCGACGTCGAAATGAAACAATGTTTGACTCAGTTCCAGTACCGACACATATACCAGTCAAGTATACAATACCGGTGTTGGTTCGGTATTGTGCCAATGTTTTGCCAATATATATTCAATGCTTTTTCCATACAAATTATTTCGTAATGTGAATTTAACATAGATGTATAGATATTTTAAATATTAAAAACACTGATACATCTAAAAAATTAATGTTTTATATTTGAATTTTTGATTCTGTTGCTATTTTTATTCCGTTCATTGACCAAGTCAAGTTTGGAAGCTGTAACGACCATCGTTCCAGCTTCCAAAGTTTTAGTTACAATAACTAAAAATCTTGTTAATACAATTATAACTGGTGTAGTGATCACGATATCATTTTCTCCGTGCCACTGAACATCATAAGCTCGATGCAACGCAATAAAAATCAATCGACGAATCGAAGCGTCCAATCAGCTTCTATTGTCCTCGAAACTGTCGCGGGGCTTTAATCGGTTTTAATCGGTTGTCATTGGCCAAATTGCCACTCGACATCGGCGGTGTCTCGTGAGACGAGAATATCCCATGCGAAGACGTTGGTTAAACTTGTCTCTCCGCCGGATAATAAGATTAACTTTGCGCGTGGTATTCAAACAAACGTTATTCCAAGTCGCGTCGATTAAGCCACGGTTTACGCTTGTTTGCCGCGAAAACGCCACGACGGGGCCAAACGGGTGAAGCCATGAAATTCGACCGGCGGCTTTTGTTTTTGTTGGCATGCGCGAGACGTGACTCGAGACGTTTCTGACAGGTTGAAGCATATCCGCGTGACGTCACCGGTACGTTTCCTCCGCCTCGCTTTCTATCGCCCTTTCCCCTTCTCGCAACGATTCGGCCCAAGAGGGAATTTTATGCGCGACTTCGGAACTCGTTATGAGTTTTTACATGCAAATAAGATTATACATTCCTCGAAACTGCGCGACTTTTCGAGACCCGAGGAGCCGCGCGTTCCGCCGCTATAAACCGATCGTCCATGGAAAACGACCTTTTGTTTTGCCATTCTCGGCGCGTCAGCTTCAACCGCTCTGCTCTCACAAGCTGTATTTAGATTGCGTATCAATTTCGATTACTAATTAACATTGTTCGTCGAGTTATTGTTTTGATCGGTTATTTTATAAGATTATTTTATAATTTTTCTTAGTGAGAAAGGATCGGTATTGAATTTTTTTTTCATCGATACAATTTCTTATCAAGAATTTTAATAATTTGTTTTAGCTACAAAATTCAAAGTTTTGAAATTATTTGCTTCGTTAAAAACCTACCTTTGTTGATTTTCTTTGGTCAAGATAAATAAATTTCAAGATTGTTTGATTTCTTCGTCCAACAATTTTTTTTCTTCAGCCAATATAACGTAATAAATTTAACGCGAATCGAAACAAACTTTACTTTACCACGCTCATTGTAAATTTACCTACGATCGCTGCAAACTTGATTCTATATCGCCGCTGTCGGCTTAACTATTTCATTTTCTCGACGCACGTGTCGTTGGAATTTGAAAAACGTTGATTAAATATTTATGCGCGAGGTCAAAACGTCACATCCAAGGAGGGAACGTTACTCCGGCATCAAAATTGGAAATCACGATTTTTATTAACGCAAGGATTGCATAAATCAAACGGTTTTCGCCATTACTCCGCGCAAAAGTTCGCTTCATTAAATTGTTATAAAGCGACTTGAAAATTTCGGATTTGATTACGGCAATATAAGGACAGTAAATTTGACCGAACGTCTCCTTCAAGGAGGCCAATGAAATTTATATGCATTAGGCTACTGTGCGTCACGCCGAAGATTGAGTACAAACACTTGCCATAAGTTTGATGACTAACAGTCGCGGCGCAGTCATTTTTGCAATACCTCGGCCGGGCATTAACGCGTCGCGCGCTGGGAATTCGTTTTATTAACAATCTATCAATATTTATAACAATATAAAGCCACGCTGGAATAATCGACCATAGTTTTACGACGCCCAAGTATTTCAACACCGCAGCTAACGTGTTGACTCTATTTGCAATGTGCTCAATTTCAAAATTAAACCGTCTTGCGAGAAACTTCTAGTCGTATCAACTCGATGTTCGTTTTTCATTGTTATTCACGTTTTCGCGCAAAAATTTTTTCTTCGATTGCATGAAAAAGACAGTGTTACGTTACTGTTGGATTTTGCAGTCTATGAGTGAATTTCAGAATTCAATATGAAAAAGAATTGTAAATTTAAAAAACGTACATCTGTTTTATTTAATCGACGAATTCAAATTGTATAGATGTATAGATAGTTACTGCTGGATAACTTCTGCTGGTGTTGTTCATTCGAATGTTGGATATATATCACTTTGAAGCAAGTTATGTTATAGTTACATAACATTTTGCTTTGTGAAACAGCTTTTGTATTAGAAGTAATAGTGTTCGTTTCTATAAGACTCGTGGGAAAACATTTATGGAGTAAACAGCTTCGCTTCGTGTAGCTACATCGACTCACCAGTTTTAGTTAAAGTTTCAAGTCGAGCGGTGTACTATTACAAAGATACTTAAACCTGTTGTAAAACATGTTGATGAAAGTAGTAACATTCATGCCAATTACAATGAATTTGTTTTTACACTGTACAAATAATATCTCAATTTGAGGCATTCAATCTGTAAAATTAAAACTGAAGTTTGAAATTCAATCAGTAAAATCACTCATTCTCAAATCTAGAATCTCATTAATTTATAAAAAAAAAATTATTCTTCTACAAATGACATTTGTTCCCCGTGTATTCTTAAAAATAAAAATTTCGTTCGACAGTATAATAATGAATCTACGTCCCCTATCAGTTTCGCCACTCAATTTTCCCAAAGCGCAAACCTGATTTCCTCCACGTTTCTTACGTTTTACATCACACTCACGATCCCTCGGCATTAAAACTGCAAACACCTTCGCCTCGACGGCGAGCCAAAGACAGAGGTGGACGTATAAAGAAAACAGGCCCGACGCAGAGAGGAGCCCGATAAACCTTTGACCATTTTGCACGATCATTATTCTCCCCGGTGTAATTCCTCAGCAAAAGGAAACTGGCGCAAAAAGAGCAAGACCGCTGGACGGGAAAAAAAGAAGCGAAAAGAAAAGGGAAGGAAAAAAAGCATAGCGTAAAGGGAATAAAATAATAACAAGGCCTAACCGTGGCCGTTTTATCGCAACAATTATCTGGACATCCGGCAACGGGCTCGGGGCCCGATCGGGCGCGGGGCCGAAGCTCCGAAGATTGCCGGAAACAATTAGGTCGGCCGGGCGAGAGTGGCGAACGGTACAAGCGGGCCGCGCATAATGCCCAAAGTATCCGTATCAAGGATGCTGGCCGTCAACCATTCGATCGGGGCCACTATAATCAAGATGCACCGGGCCCGAATCGGGGCCATCGGTCGTTGGTTGCGGGCCCCCGAGGGGGCGCCATTATCGGCCTTCAAGGGCCTTCCCGCGAGACACGAAGGGCGGCCCGCGGGAGAGCCATAATCGCCGGTACCGTTTCTTCGACTGGTACCCGCGGTTATAAGGTTCAAGGCTCCGCTTCGTCATGTAATAACGAGCCGACGGGATAAGGGCCGATAAACCCGGGCCATTTGAATCGGCGCCGACGGAACGGCCAGAAAGCGGGAATCGACGCTCAGGCGAATCGTTAGTCCCGCCGAACGCGGCCGGCAAATTGGTCAAAGTGTCGTTCATTCATGCCGGCGATCGTCGTTTCATTGAATGTTTATTGAAAGATCGGCCGCGCACTCGCGGCGACGCTCGTTATTGCCGCGTGCGAGGGAAATTGCGCGCCGCGCGCTCCGTCGTAAATTTCGGCCGAGTCACGGCGGAAGGACGAATTCATAAAAATTGCTTCTAGTTGCTTCGGAGGATTGTTTGGCTCGCGTTGTAAATTTCGTTAATTTCCGATACGGATTTTATGCGGGATGCTTCTGGTTGTTTTTTGTTGATGGGGGTTTAGATTGGGGGATTTTTTTTTTTGAGTCTCAGGAATCAGAGTGGAAACAAGTTTTTCGAAATGAAACACGTTTATTAGCAATTTTTAACGTTATCGGACGTTGTTGAGGTTACTTTTCAGTTAAAATGTCCGCAAGAGCTCTTTCGAATTCTAATAGTGTTGAGTCAAACTTAAAATAATAAGCAATAAAGTTGTTGTGCAATTTAAATGAATCAACTTTACTAATAAAATCTTAAAGTTGTACATAAAATTTTTATCAGCAAAAATTTGTCTGAAAGTAAAGGTTTCAAGTGGATTTGTAAGATTTTCAATAGAGAAGTGAAACAAATAAAAAATTAAATCGAAAGAATAAAAAAGAGAAAAGAAAAAAATCGAAAACCAAAAATCATTAATTTGATTTCACAAAATTTCCTCTCACGTTTCGGTGTAATTCACCATGTCAATTTTTTCGTTCCACAAATTCACTGTATGAAAAAAAAAAAAAAAAAAAAAAAAACCTTTGGCTGGCACAATAAGACCGGCCGAAAAGACGACCCAAAGCGGGAAGACAAATTGGCCTTTGCTATTCATCCCGAGCAAAAATATTTACTCGGCCGGTGATTGTATAATCACAATAAACCTCCGTATTTGCTTGTTCACAACTTTTTTTTTCCCCCGCACCGTCTCGCCGGGCCGCTTTTTACAAGATTAATATACACATTACGTTTGTGCGTCAGAAGTTCGTTGTCCGTTACATTGTGTTTCGTCATTATCCCGGGCGATCGCGGGGCCCGACCTGCGCTGCTTTTCTACGTGACCTCCGTGGAATGGCACTCGAAAACAGCCTTTCTTTTATAGTACGATATTAATGACCGGCGGGAAAGGCCGCTGAAACACTGGCACGATCGCCCGAAAGAAAATTAATGCGCCGAACAATGGGCGCGCGTTCTTTCAGGTTTTTGTGACCGCGCGCCGCATCGATACACGATATATCATGCTTTCTTTCCCTCGCTTTTTTCTCCCCTCGTGCCCCGTCTTTATCGGAAATTTCTGGCGCACGAAAATCTAGGCTAAAAAGTTCACCGAGCCGCCTCTAACAAAGACGCGGCCGGGAAACGCGAAACTCAAACGAGGCGTGGCCTGAAATTTTGCGGCAAAAATTGAAGTAACTGTAAAGGTGCGCGAAGGAGAACGGATTGTCGGGCCAACTGCAATTGACGTTAGATTTACACGAACGCCGGGTCAAAGTTGGTCCGCATTGAGTGTTGTTTCAGTTTGAGGTAGGATGAGAGACGGCGCTTGAGAAAGTTTTTGGGTTTTGGTCGAGATACAGAAGTTACGGCGATACATCGAGAAAAGTCGTTTATTCGTGTTTGGTTGGTTATTTTCATGTCATCTTAAAATAATTTGAAAAATTAACTGATTCGTACGCCTGTGTCATTATACAGTATGATAAATTTATACTATAATTTTATCTCAGTGTTGTACGTTGAAATTGTAAAGTTCATTTATCTAGTGGAGCAATTTATTTGTAAATATACCAAACTGATAGTTTATATTGCATTTATTTTTATAATTAACGTTTATAGAAATTTTTTAATTATTTATCGCAATTGTTTGTAAAATTTATCTGTGAAATTCATGCAAATATTGTACATAAAAATGTACAATATTTTTTTTTATTAACGTAAAACACAATTTTTCCTTCAAGTTGTGTTTTGAGCAAAATGAATGCAAAATTCAGTTTCATATAACACAATTTCTAAAGTGTTCCCAAGTATGTAAAATTTTATAAATATTTTTACAACGACTCAATTAATTTGTCGAATTCAAGCGGGCCGTTATAATTGAGCGGGTAAATTATTCAGACAAATGGCGCTTTCGTTGGAGTACAAATTTACATGTCGTATCATGGACACCATTCTCAGATTTCAAGATTGATCGTGCGCGTGAGTCAAAAGTTGCCGCGCCGTTTGGAAATAATGTTTGCGTCATTAATCTTCCTTTATTATAATATTTCATGCGCCGACTGTCATCGGGACAAAAAGTCGATGCGCGCGGCGCGAAGGAACACAATCATCGCTGAAGAAGCGTTGAATTCGGCTTTGGCTTCTTTGTTTATTATGACTAGTTGGCCGGCCGATAAATATTGTTTCAATAAAGCGCCGGGACCTCGCTTCTGCCGAGTGGCCACGTAATCAAAAATTACACGGACACAAAGATGTATCGAACGTGCAAATGACAGTCGAATACGGGAAACACGTTACATAATCAAACAGGAAAATGCGTGTTTTTATTTATTCAGTCGTTGGATAAATAATTACTCACGTATCGTACAGCAAGCACATTTTTGCACAAATATATGTAAATAGTAAAAACAGCACAAATGTTGTTGATTCCACAAAATAATTTGGTCTTTGATCAAGTTACAAAAACCGTATTGTCAAAGTGAAATATGGCTTTATATTGGCGATTTTGATTAACAGAAACACCGTTTCGATCTAACTAGTTTTGTAGATTTAACAAAACAAACTGATTTGAAATAAAGGGAAACAATTGAATACAAAAATAAGATAACTCAAACGAAATTTCGTACGGTTTAACAAATACCTATAAACAAAATTGAAATTGATTTTACTAATTAATTTCTGTACGTGAAAATGGTACTGGAATTGAGACCGGGATCGAAAGAGCGCGCGGATCGTCGCCTCTGACATTTTCCGCAGTTTCGGCCGAGCGCGGCGAGCCGGTTGTGGGAACCGGCGCGCGATTCGGCCGTGCGAAATTTGGAAGGCGCTTAACGCCGAGGCGATAACCGGTACCGGATCGTGGGAGCCGCAGTGATATTACGGGCCCCTGTCAAGGGTCCCTCCTCCCGGTCGGCTCTTCAAGACGTCGAAACACCAACGTGGAAATATTATAAATGCGCCGTGACTTTGCCGAGGGAGCGGAATAAAAAAAAGAAAAAAAAAAAAAAAAAAAAAAACGTCTTGACGGTGCGAGCGAGACGCGCGGCCAGAAAGAGAAAGTCGGCTGGGCGTGACGGACGCGAGACGGCGCGGTGGTTGCCTTCTTCCGAGAAGGAAGGTCCGCCGGAGATCCATAAAGAAGTGCTTTTTGTGCCGGTCAACCCGACGAGTGCCGAACGCCTTACGTCACTCGACCATTTCCCGTAGAAAAAGGCCCGAAAAGGTGCGATAACCCTTGGCCGGCGTGAAAAGTCACCGACTGCCTGGGCCTGTGAACTTTTCGTCGCCGCTCGATCATTATGGGACTTTCCTTCGGAATCACGACACCTGTTCTTATCTGCCGAGATAAATGTCGGGGGTTTTGTGTTGGGTGTTACAAATTGGGAACATCTGTTGCCGGGCTTGGAACGCTCTCGAAATGAGCGGCTCAATAAAAGACGTTTGATTTGTGGTAAAACACTTGTAAGTGTTTGACGCACTTTCAGATTCGTGTAAATGATGATGGAAGATACGACGGAGTGTTTTTTACTCAACATTTTAGTTTCCGTACGTTGTTAAACATATTTTCAGTCTGTCGCTAATAAGACTTTTTAATTTATAAGGAATCGTATATTTAATTTTGGTAGTAATATTTTATGACCACGTATTCCACTTCTCTAACGAATCTGTAATAAAACGTCTCGGCTTTTTGCGACAATGTCATGCACCGCGTTCGCCAGAGAATCACCTCAGAACCGACGTTTAACATAACGAGTCGGCGTAGTTTGCACTGCTGCAATTAACGCGTCGTTTCTTTCGTTCGCTTTTCGGTTCACTTTTTCCCTTCTATATTTTCTTTTGCAACTTTTTTGTTCCGCGACAAAACCGTCTGTGGGGTAAAGCAGTTATTGTGAAATAAACAATGTGGCGCATCGGGTTAATTTTTTAACAAGAGAGAAATATGTACAATACGGTGCCGCGGAATCCGAATCGTTCTAATGAACAAGGACTTGAGCCGGCGAAAAGACCTTTTTACGTTTCTTTAACAAGAAAAACTGACTAAACGGTGATTTATGAATCGTTTACTTTTGGAATAATGCAGCGTGGGTAAAGAAAGGTTTAAAGTCTAATTAACGTACGCTGGAAATCATTATAACGATAAACAAACTTTGAAAAATTTCATTTGTTTTTACTTGTTCTTTATAATGACAATCAAGTAATGTAATAAAATTCAAAATTATACGTATGAATATATCGATGTGAAATAATTTAAAAAAATGTAATTTAAGTTGATCTAAAGATCGATCGATAACATGAATTAATTGTATTGAAAATATTAGCTTCACTGTAAATGTTGATTTTGCATTAAAAAGATTACAGTATCAGTTTTGTAAATTTTATCATAATGCTTTATAAAGTTAAAGATACGCTGAGTCATTATAAAATCAAACGTACAAAACTTTATATTAAAATGTTTAATAAATGTGTGAAAACATTTGAATGGTAATTACTTTAAAGTGTATGATAAATAGTGTATTAAAAAAATTATAAAAAGTATAATATACATGTCTAAAATGATGGCTTTTTTTAAGTACCTTCGACATCTAAATGAAACCCCTCTTTTCAGTTAAATCGTGATACAATTACTGAATCCACGGAGTACAATTCAAAAACACACAAACTACCCTAAATCTTTGCTAAAAACAATTGGAAAAGCTGAAACAAAGGTCCTCGACTTTTCTCCTTTCTTTCCCTCCACCTTGAATTCAGCTGCCAATAGTTGTCACTTCCATTCTCCTTTGTGTACCTCTTCCAAAACACATCCCACTGTTATTCAAACACTCGGTTCCACAGCTAATTTACAATGCCGTTCTCCTCAACAAAAACGCCAACTTAATCCCTGCCCCCGAAAGCCGACGCCGCCGACTCGAGGAACACAAATCGTCCGCGGTCAAGAGGGAATCTTTTTTCCCGAAAAGAGGGCCCCTTTGACGTTATAATCCGCGTTCCCACAAACTGCGCCCCGCATTAATCCCTAAGTAGTCCGCTATTTACACACTCATTAATACAACGCTCGTCTGATTTATGATGTAATAATAGAGCCGGGTTTGTTGAACCTTCGGGACCTTGGACGGAGAGGATGAAATAATGGCAAATGTGTCGGACGTGCAATAACGCGATAGAGAAGTCGAAAAGCCCGGAGTCGGCGGGATATTCGGCGGACGAGCGTAAAATCTTGCCGGAATCCTATCTGCGAAAAAGAAATATGCCGGGGCCGCGCTCGATGGGTCAGATACAAAAAGGGGGGTGGGTCTCGCACGATTTGCCACGGACCTGAATTCAGCCGCTCGACTCTCTCGGTCGGGCCGGCGCCTCCCGACCTCGCGTCGTCCTTCTCCCCCCCCCCCCCCCCCCCCCCCCCCCCCCTCGTCCCCTCTCCCCACCACCCCCGTCCCCCACATCCCAGTCCCTTCCGCCTTTCTGCCGCTCACACACTGAAGCAGACACATACTCTCGAGACCACAGTTACCGTGTCTCGTGTACCCACGTACTCTCGTTGTATACAACGCTACACTTAACCTTATTGCACTCGT
>JABFOV010006697.1:0-10336 GCA_022817685.1 Aradophagus sp. ZL-2020
CAATACAACTAATGTAACATGACAGACCTTCACATGATACATATTAATTTTCTGTCACAACACAACGCTGGCTTCGTGTATGAAGAAACATCCTGTGTGCAGGGGTACTGTTTAAGGATACATATATAAAATAAGAAAAAAAAAAAAAAAAAAAGAAAAAAAAAAAAAAAAAAAATGAAAAAATGAAAAAAAAAAAAAAATATAATACTTATATAAACATTTTTTTTTTTTTTTAACATGCACAGTAGGACGTTACACGGGTGAAATGACTCCGGCAGATGATTGCAAGTAGCAGTACGCTCAGATAAACGGCACAAAGAAAACGGGAAAAGTACTCACTTATAAAACGGCAAAGCAGGAATAGCGAAGACGGGCGAAAATCTTCACTGGCTTGGAGTTGGCTTCGCACCGACTGGGCGTTGGCGGGAATCAAGTACGGGAAAAATTGCCCGATTACTTGGCGAGTATGACAGGCGTTTCAGCAACGGGTCTAACTATCGGAAAACTATTGGCGCGCAAGGTCACTCATTGGTTGGAAGGTCGGAGAGTATGCAAATCGATTAGATGATCGATTTTCGTTGACGGAAAAGTTCGCAGCTTTAATAATTGTCGAACATCGACAGTTACAATGTAAAAAATTAAATTTACTTGCGCAGTCCTTCATTGGGTTTTCTGTAATACTTATTTTTAAAAATAGCAAAAAGTAAATATCATTAGTAAACGAAACAGGGGTATTCGAAGTATAGAAATATGAAAAGCAAAACAAACGGCAAAGTTTTTCTTATTTTATGGTACATTATTAATATATTATTCAATTTTAAAAAGTAAATATTTATAACAATCACATTGACTATATTCATTATATTTGCCATCATTAAAAGAATATGCCTATAATATAATGCAAATATATTTAATTATATGATCTGCATATTTATATATTTATTATTGTAAGAATAAATTAAGTTTAAAATGAAATCAACTTAATGTACTTTTGTATGATAAATAAATGTTACTTAAATATATGGGTGAATGTAATTATTTCTTTAGACAAAAAATATTCATATCAATAATGTTCACGGATATATTTTTAATATTTGAAACAATGTTATAACTCGATTTTTTAAAGTACATGTAATATTAATGAAAATATATTTTAAAAACTTTGTTTAATATTATATGCCTTGATGTCAGAGAAGTAAAGCATTTGATGATATTTTAAACATCTTTAAAACATTTTTATAAATTAGATAGATGAGATTATTGATACTGATTTTTAGGTTTGGCTTTAAGTAAATAATTACTTATCTTCTTAAGTTTTTTTTTTTTCCATTTCATAGTGATATCAAAATTGATTTAAAAATACAACTGTTAGTATTACTGTTTTATAATTATGTTGAAAACTAAAAATAAAGAAAAAGATGAAAGTGCATAAAATGAAATATTCGTAATAAACGTATTCATCAAAAATAAAATGTGTCGAATTTGGTGGTGCGAAAAATAAAAATGAAATTAAATCTGTATTAAAAGTAAATTTTTTACCTAATGTATTATTTACAGTGTAAGAAAGCAAAATTTTGTGAAGGGAATACATAAAATACACATTGTTTGTACACATAAGCAAAACAATTGATTATTTTATACATTTAAAACAAATTTTCATATCACATTTTTTTCTCATACCGTTCAATATGTATTAATTTGCAAAAATGTTTACGAATCGAAAATGTAAATGAAAGGATGAATGGGGGATAAATGTTTATCTTCTGAATACCTTTTAACTATAAATGTAACTTTGTGGGAGTTCATCTACTTTAGAATACTCAGCGTTGAATTAAGATATGAGTTAAGATATAATATACATTTAATAACACCATATTTGAGTGAATCATTGTTTTATCATCGATCATCGTCATCTTCACCTTCATAATCATCTCATAATAATAATATACTCATATAATATAATATAATATAATAATAATAATAATAATAATAATAATAATAATAATAATAATTAAGCAGGTAGGTACATACAAAACAACACACAATAAAAACAATAACATAATATTAACGTGGCGCTCACAATAATATTAATAATAATAATAATAATAATAATAATAATAATAATAATAATAATAATAATTGTAATAATATAATAATAATAATCTTAATAATGACAATAAACATCATCTTTCAACTTAATAAATATTACTAATTACACGTTTTCCTTTTCATTTTCTTGCTAAAAAGCTGACGCGATGACTGGGTCGCAGCCGGGATCGTTTATAGTTTTGTTATTATTATTATTATTTATCTCAATTTTGTTCTGTCTTACTTGTACAATATTATATTATTATCGTTATGTAATAACTACCATAGTACTGTGGCAGAACTATACAGATGTCCGGACGTTGGAATTAATCCAAGTCATTTGCCTAAGAGAATCCTAATATCTCCCTCAAACATTCGTACACTGCGCATCACAGCATACATTCGTACAAATGTTGTGTTGAATTTTCTTGCTTCGGACGTACACGATATATAGAAACAAACGTACTAGTCAGTCTCTCGCTTCTTTATTTCGTCATACACGATGATACTCATACGGGAGCGGCTTTTATTTCTCGTCGTGTTCTTCGAACCTGCCTTCCTTTTCTCGTTCTATCGATTTAGCGCTCATAAGAAACAATTGCACTCACATACATAATATCATGTAATGTACAACATCAGTCGTACAGACCACGTGAATATTTGTTTTTTTATTTAATAATTGATTAAATTACCTACTCGTTCACTAACCATCGATCAAGGTGCAAACTAAGCTTAGAACTTCGATGTCGAGATCGCTTCCTCCAGCCAGTAGTCTCCTTTCATAACAGTAAATTTCCTCGAATACACCGTCGTAATATGAATCAATGTTACCTAATTGTAATGAATGTCAGAATCCGCTTATCGCCGAAGCGTGACGAATCGCTCGGCCGCAAGTTTCGTCGCACGCATCGAGCGGCCAATTTGAAATTCCCTCGGCTACCTCCGCGTTCCTTATGTTTGATTCTTTCTAATTAACACTTACGATATACAGTATACGTATGCAATATTCAATGCAATGTAATAATGTTGTATAACTACATACTTAAGTACAAGAATTTTCAACGAAGAAGAGCTGGTATAAGAGGAATTTGTAAGTAAGTTCCTCGGAACGCAAGAATTATTGAAGTGTCTAAGCTTAGCCTTTAGAAGGAGGTACGCCCGATTTTTCGCTATCTGACTGTAGGTACTTTAACCCTTCTTTACATACAATTATAAGAATCATAGGTATAATTGCGATCCTTGGTAGGCAATGAGTACGACGTTTCGGAAACGCGGAGCTTCCGATAATTTTATACTTTATTTTGCTACAAGTAGTTAATTTATGTCTATAAGAGAAACGTCCGCTTCCATTAGATGCTGTGGCTTGTTAAAAGCGTATCGCAACGTTTGTTTAATATGCCCTGGTCGTGGAAGGCTGGATGACACGCTCGTCAACGCAACAGAATCCGTAGGAACAACTCGTCGTCCCGAAGATAAGTTAAAACTTGTACTTTGTAAACCGATTGCGCTTCAATAAACAGTCTTTCAGGCGTGCCCTCACCCAGCCTTGACGACGAGCCACAGGGAACCGGTGCGGGCTGAAAAACAAGATTCCATCCCAGGCTCTGCGACGCGCAGAAACAACGCGAAAGACAAATCAATACACGAGGGTTAGGGAACACTAAGTGACACTACATACGCTTTATCTCATTTTTAAATTTAAATATGTATAACTGCAGGAATACTATCGATTTATTTACGGGATGGACAGATTATTTGAGAGATAGTCGCGACAATTGCACTGCTGAAACCACCCGACACTGAGGTCTCGTTCTCGCCCTGTTGCCGAGGGCGGCGAAAGTAACTCGCGCACTTTGCCTTGCAACGCATGGTTGAATTGTTGGCCAGCGTTGGGCGCGACTTCCCGACAGTTGCGAGCCGGAGTTGACGGGAGCCGCGATGTCTCTGGGTTCATCTCGTTGGAGTTTAAGCCGCCAAGCCGTGAGGGCTGTTGTGCAGAAGTACCGGGTGCTGATGAGCCACGTGGGCCAACTGATGCGAGGTATGGTTGTGAGTGTGGATGGGTGTCGCATTGGCGTGAGGCAGAGGCGTCAGCTGTGTTTGGGCTGCGTGTATGCTATGGCTGTGACCCGCGACCAGATTGTGGTTGGCTCCGTGGACGACCGAGGAGTTGTGACTGTGAGGACTGTGACCGAAGACGACCCCAGAGAAAGCTACGGGTCACTGATGGTGCTTGGTGGAGCCGTTCGCGTGGTGCGTCTGGGCCACCACGTGGTGACTCGACGGCCCGTGACCTCCACCTGGATGGTGGTGACCACCCGTGGCTCCGTGATGATTCGCATTGTTGGCGTTGCTGTTGTTGTTGTTGTTCTGCTGCTGGGACTGTCTCTGGCTGTTCTTCTTGTTCTTCATCCGGCGGTTCTGGAACCAGATTTTCACTTGGCGCTCGGTGAGATTCAAATTCCGCGCCAACTCCCACCGCTTCTGCTTCGACACGTAAGCGTTGAACAAGAACTCTTTCTCCAATTCCAGGGTCTGGAACTTGGAGTAGGGCTTGCGTTTCTTTCGCACGGTCACCTGGCCCGTCCACTCCAGGGAGTTCTGGCTGACACCCATTCCTGGGACTCCGACGCCCACGCCAACTCCCGTCAGCGGACCTGCAGAGAACAGGGAAGACGGGGAGGAACCCCACACCACTTAACACAATTAGTTTGCCTGAATTATACAGCCCTATTGAATTTCGCTCAGTCGCCTCGAAACAATGCTTTCTCTGAATTCATTAACAACACCTCGTTTCGCGATACTTTGCAAAAGCATTTTCTCGGGCGATTAGTACTTAAGAGTAAGATAATGGATGAGTATCATTCAGGGTGAAACGGTATTGATTGATTATGAATATTTATATTAGTACAGATTATACACGAATATATGTAGTTCTCTTTTTTTAATAATTCATCGTGTTTGTTGAAACCGGCAAAAATGTAGTTTAAACAACATTGAAATTAGCCGTTAGGGAGATAAATCACTAAATCGTGTTTATACGTGTCGATGTCAAATTAACTTTGTTATTCAAATGTCGAAACAAATGAAACGCTAATTTTATTGAACGTCGCGTGACGAATGATTTATTAATGCGTATCTAAAACAGTAATTGCTTTGTAGAGTTATTTCTATCTTTCGGGGATACGTTCAATGAAATTTACTATCGCTGATAATTTTACAGTTCGTTAGAGAAGTTACGATAAGAAGGAACGTAAAAAGTAATGCATCTATTTTTAAGTGATTATTAATTCAGATTCGTGATTCGTTTCAACTCATTTTATCAATTATTTTCTTACGAACAGCGGCGTACACGATAATTTATCGAAGCGCGATTTAGAAATGCAATAACTCGCGAGCGTCATCAATGTAAATAGGTATTGAAAATAACCACTGATGCGAGACGAGGCGGGAAATTGACGAAAAATCGACTCTCTCGATTTGCCTGTCGCCCAATTAGCGTCCGCGTAAAAATCGATTCGTTTACGCAAACAAATACAAACGCGCGTTATTAAAAGCGAGTAAAACTATGAGCGAACTATGAGCAATGTAATTAACCATTGCTACTATACTGATAGCACATACCCGGCTGCTAATTGTATGGCGATGCGAGTACAAACGAGATTTTAATTCATGTCTACGGGATTTAATCACCTTCGCGATATTATCTACAATCATCAGACACATAAACCGTTCTGTTTTACTATTCCAGTACTCCCTCTCCCGAGTTGCCGCTGTACCTCTGTTCATTTCTCCTCGTGTCCTTTGTTTCTCTCTTTGCCCTCTTACTCCGACGGTCTCTTTACTTTGTTGCGATTGCCTAAGCGACAGGAATTTATTGCCCATTAAAACGTGGAAATATGCAAATCACTTAACAAAGGTCAGGATCCTCGTGGATGTCACCACGTGTCGGACAGTTTATAATACTCAGTATCGCGTATCTTAATAAGTATATTAACTGTCAATGGCCGCACTTTTAATCATTTCATTGCTCCGCGCCTGTTTATATTTTCGTTTCGCCTTTCGTACATCGTCGGCCGGAAAATTAATTGCACGGCTCGGAACTATTTTCAGTGCGTTCGAAATATACAAGTAAAACGAAAGAAGAAAGGGAGAAAAAAGTACTAAACGGGATCGCAGTCACCTACGTGGCAACGGGGACAGTATTTTCATCTGATTTGTGGAGATCAGCTTTTTATTTCATTCGACAATTCGCGGAACGAAGACGTATATGTGATGTTATTTTGATCTTTTATTCCTGGCCTTTGAATGTATAAATACTTGATTTCTAGCGAGAAATTCATTTTCGCAGCTTATTAACCGCGGATTATAATTTCATAAAAAAAGCGTTTCGTTAGCATAAACTACATTTAAATAACTAATTAGTAAAAATAATAGACTTGAAATGAAACAATTTATTCAATGAATGTAAATGTATATAAATATGATTAATTAAAAATTATTGTACGAATGCTAAATGTTATCATTATTAATTGCCAGTAAAATGAGTGAATTAAGAGTCATTGATTTTTATCATATCAAACAGTGAATTAGAAAAGTTATTACTCGAGTAAAAAATTGTGACGTTTTCGTGCATTGACTTTCACAAATTCTACAATACTCAGCCAAGTACAAATTTCCTTTTCTTTGTCCCCCCCCCCCCTTCTGTTCAGAGTTCGTTGGAAGTAAAGGATTGCAGCTATAAAGTAGAAATTTCGTGGATCGTACATAAGAAGAAAGGGTCTATCAGAATTCTAAGGACACTCCGGTGAAGAATGTTTCGAGAAAAGATGAAAGTGGCAGAAGAATTTTTATCGACGCGCGGGAACAAATGTTTTACAAGCGAGCCATTTAATTAATTAACATTCAATTTAACATTTGCATTTTTCTTCAACTAAAATATTACCAAAGTCTGCTTCAAACAATATTAACTTTGCGAGAAAAAGCATAATACCCTATACACGTGAGCTAATTATTTTTTATCGTTCCTTATACGGTCAACTACTTTTTACATAGTACACGAGTATAGATAAAACAGTACGTAGTTTATTAGTCGACTTATGAATTTAAAATAACGCAAATTACTAAAAGAGAATTCAAAAGGCGTTGCAATTATTTCAACGATCCTCGAAGCGAACGAAAATGTAAGACGACGATAATTTGTCAATAATTGCGGCAAATGTGGTTATCAATTTTCGCGGAAATATTATTTAAACAAAAAGAGAAGATAAACGTGAAACAAAAATTGTTATAACGGCAATGGTAACAGATCTTTGTCCTGAAAAGTGTGTCATTTACTAGACAATCAAATAGCCTCCTTAACGGACGAAGGCATTCGAGGCCATGCAGACCTTCCTAGCGTTTACGCGTTGAACGAACTCGTAAAGATAATGCGCCTGCCATCTATTGGGAAACGAAAAAAACTCGTAATGCGAACTTGTTTTCGTCCGTTCGGCTCGACTTTTCGAGTGTCGCGAATTCGTTCAACTTCTCCCTCGCGAATTTCGATATCAATGCAAATCGCGACACAAACAAGTCATAAACAAATCAATCAAATAATTAATTAAATAATCAATTAAACTCAAACGAGCGGAAAGTCTTTATCTTCAAAAACATTACAAAAATGGAAAAAGAAGAATTAACGGAGAAAAAAATCAGCTTGAAATAATATTGAAATCGATGATAACCTCTAAATGTTAATCCAAGATTTCCTCATTTTGAAACAGTATCAAAAAATTTAGGCTCAACATCAGTGGCCATTGGGTTAACAATTTCACACTTTAATTGGTTTAAAGGTTAACATTTTTTCCTCTGCTGTCACAAGAAAGCTAGATGCTGTTGTAAAGTGATTTTTTTTCCAGTGTTGAAGCGAAAAGTCTCGTTTCGATAAACATTGTACTCGCGGAAAAAGTTGATGACAATTTATAAGCAACTTTTTGTTACATAAATCCACGGAATTTACAATTCATGCGAAACCCGTTGTAAGGTCATTGCGCAACTTATGCACATTTATATTGTAACGGACTGATGCCAATTTTTTTTCTTCTCCCGCTCGAAATATACTTCGGCGCGGCGGCTAAATTGAATCGCGAGTGAGAGCCGAGCAATTGAAAGCCGAGGAGTCGCGATTAAACGAGGAGTCTTGAAGTTGAAAAAAAGTAGAAGAAGAAAAAAAAGAAATAAATAAAGTGAAGGGTGCAAATGGCTATTAGCAGAAAAAGTAGAAAGCCAACGCGGGTCATGGAACGGATCAGCTGATCGGAGGTGTGCGCCAGACTTTACGAGTTACGGCCGCCAATAAACCCGCCGCTGTTCGTTGTTGCTCATGCGACGTTTCACGAGCTATAGGGTCTCGATAAGAGAAAGCGAGAGAGCACGATTGAGAGGGGTGCAAGGTTGTAGGGTACGAAACGACCATGAATGAACGATGACTTTATTTTAAACAAGCCGTTCCTCGCGCCGGTTGTTCAATATTCGCGCGGCAAAGATGCCATTCGGGAATCAAAGCTCGCGGTTAAGAATTAATTTATCATTGATTCGATAAGGCTATCGATCGATATTACAAAGTGCCTTGATGAAACGTAATCGTTGCGGCTGACTTATTAATGGTTCGACTGTAAATAAGACGAGGTGTATCGCTCAAAAACTATTAATTTGCAAGTAGCATAAAACTTGAGTATTAATTTATGACACGGGAAACTATCTGCTTTACGACTTTTGGTGCCGCGCGAACCTGCGACGAGTCACGTGCAGGCAAACGACACGATCATCACGACCCTGACCCAAGTAAAATGATCTCTTTTTATTCGCAAATATAAGACCGTTCACCCTGAATGTTGCACGTAAGTTGCACATACTTTAATGACTGATTAAAGTTTAAACAAAGTGTACCGCGTTATCGCTTTTCAAACGATATACTTTGCGACGCTGGTCATTAAAGTGTGAGCAAAGAAATTGTACTTATGAAACATTTTTTTTTTTTTTTTTTATCATCATTATTACTATTCCACGACAGTCAAGCTGCAGTAGTTTATTTCCAATATTGTATAATAAATGGGTACAATTTTAATAAACAGTATTTTTATTCAAAGTTGTCTACTTTTGTCATTCTAATGCACTGGAAATTTACTAGTACATCCACAAAAACATATATATATTATAATAATTATAATAAAAAAAAAAAGAAAATAAAACCGTTTTATTGGAAAGGGAAAAGAAGTAATCGTAAGAAGTTGAATAAACGAGAGGCTACTGTTCGTCGTGACATCATGGGCTAGCCACGTGTGACGCAGGTCCAACAATGCCGAAATTCGGAGAGCGTCCGCTGATTAAGACGTCAACGAAACCGACCGAGCAGGCTAGCTGGATTGGCAGTGATGCAACCACACGATCGCAGTCCATGATGTAAACAGCGGCGGTCGCGTGTATTAGTGAGCCGGGCCGGCGTTGTTGGTGAGAGTGGCCGACTACGGCAGCTGGGTCGTGGATGTTCGGTTCGGAGTCGATGCTTACCTGGAGGGGGGTAGGGACTGGAGGTGACGGGTTCCGGGGCGCCGTAGTTCCTGAGGCTGCTGTAGCTGTCGTGGGGAAAGGCGGCCTCGGCGACCATGGCCGCGGCGACCCTTCCCCGGTCGTCGGCGACCGACGGGGTGAGATAGGCCTGGGAGTGCGTGTGGTGGTGGCCGGCGGCGTCGACGGGGTGGTGGTGCCTCGCGGTGCTGTAGGGCGAGTAGTTGCACCAGGTCTGGGAGAAGCTCTGGTGGCAGGAGGAGACCGCGGGGTCCGGGGGCCCCGCGGCCCCGGAGGAGCCGCTGGAGGACGTGGTCGTGGCGGCACCACCGGTCGAGTTGTAGGACTTGTAGTCGGCGGTGGAGCCGGGCGTGGCGGAGGTCGCCGCGGCGGGGGACCAGAAGCTCAAGGTCGAGGCCTTGCGGCTGTCCCGCGAGGAGCCGGTGGTGGCGGTGGGGTCGGCCGCCAGGTTGTAGTAGGTCGGCGGGTTGGCGCCCCCGTAGGCCTGGTGGTGGTTGAGCGTGTCCGGGGCCGGGGCGCCGGCGGAGGCGTAGTGGCCCTCCTGGTGGTGGTGGGGGCTATAACTCCAGCCGCCCTGGGTGCCCGCCGAGGACGAGTGCGAGTGGCGAATGACGCCCGCGGTGCCGGAGGCGCCCTGGGCCTCGACGCAGGCGACGTCGCCGTAGCTGGAGCCCGGGGT